>JXTB01000524.1:174535-207683 GCA_002914805.1 Parasponia andersonii | reverse complement strand
GCAAAAGGAAGGCCTAGATTACTTTGATACTTATTCTCCTGTGACAAGAATAAATTCCATAAGGATGATACTTGCGATTGCCACTTTGCGGAATCTTGAAGTACACCAAATGGATGTAAAAACAGCCTTTCTTAATGGAGATCTAGATGAAGAAATCTATATGGAACAACCTGAAGGTTTTGTTGCTCCTGGGCAAGAAAAGAAATTCTGTAAACTGGTCAAGTCTCTGTATGGCTTGAAGCAAGCACCAAAGCAATGGCATGAAAAGTTTGACAGAGTAATACTTGCTAATGGTTTTAAAATCAATGAATGTGACAAATGTGTCTATGTCAAAAACACTGAAAATGGCTACATTATTTTGTGTCTTTATGTTGATGAAATGCTCATTATTGGTAGTAATGATAAGATGATCAAATCTACTAAGAATATGTTGAACTCCAAATTTGACATGAAAGATATGGGTCTGGCTGATGTAATTTTTGGAATTAAAATTACAAGAATGTCTGATGGACTCATACTTAATCAGTCACACTATGTGGACAAAATTTTGGAGAAATTCAACAAAGATGATTCTGGAGTGTCCAGAACTCCGATAGACATGAGTCAACACCNGAAGGGCACAGAGTAACATGTATAATGGTAAGTCTAGACATATACGTCGTAGACATAATACCATTAGACAACTACTCTCAACGGGAGTTATTTCTATAGACTATGTGAAGTCTAAGGATAACTTAGCGGATCCGCTAACCAAAGGGTTGAACAGAGAGTTAGTTGACAAATCATCAAGAGGAATGGGACTAAAGCCCATGAAGTAAAAGTCTATACAATGGAAACTCAACCTAGTTGACTGGAGATCCTAAGAACTAGGTTCAAAGGGACAACCTAATTGTAAAGACTTAGTTGGATCACTGTGAGGGTTATTCTCCTGTGAGGATATTACCCTCATGTCCATTACTGTGATGAAAAGCAGTGATGCCTGTAGGGAATAGGATAAGCAAAGGCTCTTAATGATTCTTATGCGTCGAGAAATCGAGCGGAGTAGTGCGGGTTACTCTTAACTAAGAAATCACCTATGTGAGAGAGAAGTGGGGCCGTTTTAAAGGGGAATTATGAGGGCTAAATTCCGTAGAAACTCTTGCAGAACCAGGCAGAGATGTTCAAGGCCAAAATGAACATAACCGTAAGAACTGGATTTGTTAAGAAAGATTCCTGTGTGAAGTATATTATTGTTTACATGAACGATAGAACAGTTCAAAGACATCGTGTCTACTGATCAGTCAGTAAAGTAAATATACTCTCACGAGGGAAGGTTCAAAGGGTAACACCTACCTATCCTATGCAGGTTTAATTCGTTGAACTCTATCACCTTGTCTAGAGACTGTAGTCTCTCCTTTTACAATTTCCATTCATGTGGGGGATTGTTGGAAAAATAGGTTAAGGAAACAATTTGGGCTTGGCTTGGGCTTGGAAGCCCAAGTGAATTTTAAAGATTAAAATTTGTTATAAAACCCATTTTCATAGACCATTTTGAAGCTAAAAATTGAGTGGGATCCACATCTTGTTGACGAAAGATCTTAGTGAATTCTTGTTCTCCTCTGTGAGGACATCGATTTCGTATATTCACACACTTAAAATGGTACACAGATGAATGAGAAATTGTTGCTCAAAAGTGCACCATTGAAATGGAAAATGAAAGGAAAATATTATAGTCCCACATTGGTGGGAAATGCATGGTGCAAGTGGTTTATATAGAACCTTGTTTTGTGATGGTGGTAAGAATAACAACCACAGATGCTCTCTCAGGCGCGCGCATGGGGGGTGCAAATCTTCGGGGTTGGGCCTGAATTTACATGGACTCATGTGTGCCCGCACCTGCGGACATGAATGCCGGGCTGAAACTTGTACCATAGTAAGCCCAACCTTTTGTTGTGGCCTAATATTTTTTTTTCTTTCCATTATGAACCAGAATGAACTGAACGTTTTGGATGTTATTACACAGTTTAATGAAACGTTAGTAACAAATGTCTTTCTAGTTTCTGGAAAACGTTTAATGACTAGAAAATGTTTTGAGATTAATGGAAAATTTTTCTGGTTTTGCTACCAAGTCCCTCCTTGGAGACTATAAAAGGTGAGCTTCCCCTCCTTATTCAACACACCAAAAACAAAGAAACAGAAGCCTTCTTCTCTTTGCCATTCTCTCTCAAGTGTTCTTGAGTTCCTCAGTTTTTTTTTTAGCTAGAGCTTTTCGAGTGTCTAGAAATTTTGAGTTCAAAGCTATCCAGTTCGTAGAGTGGAGGTGTTAGTGCTTCACCTGCTGCTCTTTATCATTGTATCCTGGGAGACTGACGCTTGCAAAATCCTCAAGCATTCTGGTGGAGGGAGCGAATCAGTTTTAAGGATTCTGTGTGGAATACAGCCCTCGACGGTTAACAATCCTTTGTTTTGAAGTACAACCGAAATTCTACTCAAAGTTGGAGCATAATATTTTGGTAACATTATTTATCGAAAATATTTATTATAAACATTTGTAACCTTATATATTGTATGTTACAACTGGTGTGACAATTACTCTCTAAAAAGCTGAGTTAGAGAGGACTTTTTTTTATAGATAAGGAGGGCTAGAATGCGTACAAAAGAGGTTTTTTGAAGCTGGACTCATCAAAATGGCCAAAACAGGAAGTTTCCTATTCTCTATGGCACTGTAGCATTGACAGGTTGGAGCTGCAGTGTCAAAATATATGCAGCATAAGATTCTGAGTTCTAGAGAACTGCGGTGCCAAAATATATGCAGCATAAGATTTTAAGACCGATATTTACTTATGTTCATAATTGTTTTTTTTATTTTAAAAAAGTCATAAACTTGGAGTACGAAAATTCATGATTGTTTTTTTTTTTTAATTATATAATCCTCTCAAGATAGTTAACCAAATATTCCAAACTTCATATTAAGAAATTTAGACAAACCATTGAAGAAAACATTATTTTTTCTCAGGTTTAAATAATACACAACTATAAAGGCTTATAGGTGAGGAGAGGGGTGCGGATCTCTTAAATCCCAAACTCTCCTTAGACAGGCATAAGTCCTTTTGACAAAGCCCATTTAGTTTTATATTTATTTAAATCAAAATAGTAGATGCTAAAAAAATATTTATTTAAGAATGTTTAATTATTGAAAATATACTTCAAAATAGTATATTGTATTCTATAAAGGGATATTTAAATAAAATTGGTCATATTGTATATAGCGAAATAATTACTTAATCTTAGAGGCATAATTAATCTTAAAATTAACATTTCATATTTAAATATATCGTCTCGATATTAACTTAAGGAAACATAAGACTTAAGCTTATATATTTAAGTAAACTATCTTATTCAAAGTAAAGAAAATATATACGGAATTTATTGTGGAGGTATCCCAAAGCTCATGCCATACATCTATCCCCGTTTTGATTCAGGTCAATCCATCATTCTAAACAAAGGTTACTTACATTTTATACCTACAACATGGACATTTACACTACGTGAGCTTTCATTTAGCAAGTACAATTTAACTCACAAAACATTTCATACGAATAACATTTTATGAAAGTTCAATTTTTGCATCATTATGTTATCTTTTAACTTATATTTTATGAAGCAATCTTTTATCACATGTGTTATCTTAAAATCTTTTATCTTTTTTATGGGCACTTGTGTACGTATTGAGTGCGTACTTGCCGACTGGGAATTAGGGAAGCTACCCGACTGAGTCACCAATGCTCATAAACTTTGCATATTTTCTTTAGGAATTCTCACCTAGTGGAGGTCATTTTTATCTTCCCTTAGGAACCCTCACCTAGCGGAGTTTGGTATGAAACCTTTATATTCTTATATTTTACTTAGTCTCCTCTTTAATATAAATGGTTGTATCATATTTCAAACCAAATCTTATATTTCATATTCTTGATACTCCCTTTAAGTGATGTATATTTGTCAAGTTATGAACAATATTACAAAGTAAATTTACCTCATCTTATTATCATAGGAGGCATGTATTTTCATTGGCATATATACAAGTCAAAAAAACATATCTTATATAGGCAAAATATCACATTTAATTATCTCAAATACTTTTATTTCAAACAGAACATACTTTTAAAACTATTCATGTTGTAGGTGAGATTGTACTTATATTAAGTTCTTAGAAAATGTTCTTCTTACTTGCAGTGAAATACCACACACTTAACCTTGTTGCAACTATGTGGCTTTTCTTTATCCTTTTTATTTATTATTCATGCATCAACATTTATTTTATATATCAACATATGCTATCATTGGTCATGTGAAACCTATTTTATGTGTTTGAAAATGTCTACAACATGTATTCTAAAATAATGTTTCACATTAAAATTGTAGATCTTTTATGCATAATGCATACTTAAAGAATTCCACATTATAGTACATAATTCTATTCATTCTAAAAATTTACATGCATCTATTTGAAATAAAAATAAATCTAAGGATTAAGGTTTAGAATTTAGAAACAATAAATATCACTATTTTTTTTTCTAATTTAGAATTTTTAACAAAATTGATAAAGCTGCGACTAAATGAAAATTATTAAATTTTTAGAACTATTTTATAAATCAAACAAACTCAAAATCTTAAAAGCACAATCATTAACATATTATAATTGTTGTACAATATTTAGAAATTCTAAAATAGATCATTTCATAGCACTTTAATCACTTGTAATTATACCTTAGAATTTTTTTGAGCATTTTGAAATATTAAAATATTGTGAATTCCAAAAATTATGAAACTTTCCAACAATTATCTTGACATATATATGAACTTGTATCTAAAATTTTAACAAAAAATAAAAATGTTTTCCCTTTGAAATCATAGAACTAATTATATATAATATGATTTATAGCTTTTCTTAACTAACGACTAACTTGTATTAATTGATTTTTATAAAATTACGGGAGTAAAGTATAAAAATGAAAATTTTTAGAATTTAAGTACACATATAGAATACTTCTCATTAAAATTTCGGATCTCAATAAGGTCTCTAACTCTATTTATCATAAATTGAATTTGAACCTAAGTACAATAAAACATACAAATTTTGAAAGACTAAGAGTTCTTAGAATTATTTTTTTTTCTCCTAAAACTTGAAGAACTCTAAGAGGAAATTCTTGAAATCAAAATAGATGAATAGAAAGTTTGAAAGATGGACGGAAGAAAATAATAGAAGGAACTTGATTGTGTTTACAAAAGAATGCCTTATTTATATGCTAACTATGTACATAAAATATAATTAAAATTTAATTCAAAAAAATATTTTTAATAATCACCATTTACCTATTTTTTTTTTAATTTGATATCTTTTCATCATGTAATTAAATTAATTTTATTAACCTAACTATACATCATCCACTTAAAAAAATAATGCATTATCTTAACATATTGACACTTAATATCCATAAAATCTACATAACGGATATACCATTCAAATAATTAATGTATGATTACATAACTTACCTAATTTTTATTTTATATTTTACTGTAATTAATAAATTTCTTTTATTTTAATGATGATAATTTATAGATATAATAAGTTAATAATCTTTTACGTTATTTTTCATTCTCATAAGTGAATTGATGAATGTATATACAAATTGTTAAAATATGTTAATGGGTACGCCATTAGTTTTTCTTTTACTATATAATATATATATATATTTTACTTGTGACTAATTAATTTATTACTTGGGTTTGAAATACTTATTTCAATTTGGGCTCTTCTATTATCTATTAGGCTAAGATAAATGATATTGGGCTAAAGGATTAAAACTCAATGATAATTACAAATAAGTATGCTAACAATTTCAAATTTGGACTTTCCTATTACCTATTAGGTCAAGATAAATGATTATTGAACTCAAACAATTTAGGACCCAATAGTAAATACAATTAACTAAGCCTACTTTATATTAACAACAATAGCTTTTTATATTGTAAAATAATTTATATTGGAAATTAGGCATATAGTTCAACTTGGCTTTTTGTATGTATCTCACTTCAATATATTCACGAAATTTATTAATGTATAACTACACAAGTTCTATGATCAAAAAAATTAAATATTCACAATAAAATTTTAGACAAAAAAAATAAATCATAATAAATTCATTCTTCAAGAGAATACTCTAATATTAAAAGATCATGATAAATAATTATTAAACTAACTTTTCAAGTCTAGGATTTCTCAGGGTTCACAGTCTCCCTTACTTATGAAATTTTCATCCTTGAAAATTAGAATAGGTATGGGTACTTTTTCTTCATCTCTTCTTCTCGTTCCCATGTAGCTTCTTTATTTTGTGATTACGTCACAATACCTTAACCAAGGGTATTATCTTGTTCCAGGAGTTTGCTCTTCACACGCTCAGATTTTGACTGGTTTCTCTTCGTAGTTCAGGCCTTTATGAATCTCGATGAGTTCATGATTTAACATATATGAAGGGTTAAGGACATACTTTTTCAGCATTGATATATGAAGGACATTGCATACATTAGCCAATTCTGGTGATAGAGCCAGTCTATATGCTACTTTTCCTAGTCGTTCGAGGATCTTGAATGGTCCAATATATCTCGGACTCAATTTTTCTTTCTTCCTAAACCTCATTACACCTTTCATTGGTGCAACTTTAAGAAAAACTACGTCTCTCACTTGAAATTCCAATGGTATTCTTCGTTTGTTAGCATAGCTTTTTTGTCGACTTTAGGCAGTTTTCTTGCTTTTCTTGATTTTCTGTATTGCTTTAGTGGTCTCTCTTATGAAGTTGGTTGTTTCTAAATGCTTCTCCCTAAGCTCATACTAGTAGATTGAGGATATACATCTCCTTCTATATAGTGCTTTACAAGGTGCTGCCTTGATCGAAGCATGATAGCTATTATTATAAGAGAATTATATTAATGGAAGCATCTTATTCCATGCTCCTGTAAAGTCTATCACACATGCCCTGAGCTTATCCTCTAGAGTTTGGATGGTTCGTTTTGACTGCTCATCTATTTGTGGTATAATAACCTGACTTTTTAGGCCATTAACTACTTATCTTCTTAGCTTACTTATTTAAAAGGAGAAATTTAGACGCTGCGAATTCATGACATTTTTTTTTAATGTTTTTATTTCTTTTCAAGAGATTTATATTCATTACTAACCATTTACTTAAATTTTGAAAACAAGTAAAATGCTTCTCGATAGTTAAGTAACCTTCATTTAAATTTATTTGTAAACTTTTTATTAGGGTGATTTAATAATGCGCAACCATAAAGGACTCCTGGGTGAGGAGGAGGATCACATATGGAACACTTAAGTCCCAGAATCTCCTTAGATAGTTTAGGTCTTTTTGACCGAACTCCTTGTGTTGTGCATTTATTTAAATCAAAATATTTTCTCTTTTTGATCTTTTGAAAAAAATATTTGTTTAAATTCTATTCAATCGAAATTCATTTTCAAGTTTAATTTAATAAAATCATGCATTGTGAAATAAAATACCAAGTTATAAGTACGTTTTTAAATAACATTAAGTTTACATAATTGAAATCATTTGTCTCATAATAAGAACATATGCGGAAGTAATTTTAATGGCAGTATTCCATTGCCTGTGCCTCGTATTCATCCCCACCTTGATTCTAGCTAACCCATCAATCAAATCAGATGTTTCTTTCCTTTGATACCTATAGCATGGATACTCATAAAATATGAGCTTTTGCTCAGCAAATACAATATCATTCTCATAAAACATTTTACTTATAAAGAAACAATCTTTTATGAAAGTCCGCTTATACTAATTTATGAAATCATTACTTTATGCTTTATTATAAGATATTGTATCATGATTTTATCTTATTCTTGATCACAAAGTTTTTTATCTTTCTTATGGGCCTTAGTGTACGTACCGAGTGCGCACTACCAAATGGGGTACCAGGGGAGCGACCCAACTGAAAATACCCACAATCATAATCTTGATATACTTTTCCTCGGGAATCCTTGTTTAGCAGAGGTCAGTCTTATTTTCTCCAGGATATCCTCACACTATAGAGGTTGGTATACCACCTTTAAATTTTTTATCTTATTTAGTCTTCTCTTAATATGAGTGGGTACGTTTCAACAACAAGCCCAAACTTATATTCTATTATCATAGCATTTCCTTTGTTAAAGTATGCTATAGTATTTTTACATGATAACATTGTAAAGTAAGCATACATCATTTTTATAGCAAAGGAAATGTATCTTTATAAGCATACATTATGCATAGGCCATACAATAATAATATAAAGGCAAGTAAACACATGAAATAATTTCAAATATATCATACTACAAATATGAAACATTTCCAAACCATCCATGCCATAGATGAAATTATACTTACCTCATAATATGATTGTCCTAGTTCCACTCGTTAGTTACGTACGTCTAGGTCGAAGTTTCACCATGACATATACATACTCTATTTGTTAGAGTAATTTAAAGTGGCCTTATACTTTTTTTTTAAAACTTCTAATTACTTAGTGGGCTTAAAACATTTAAGACTCAGTCTTGATCAAACATAAAACTTCACATTTGAGAAACAGTGTCATGTTATATTCATTGACTAATTTATACTTTCAACTTAGATGGATGAGATTTAATTCTCGTTAACCTTTATCATAGTGATCTTTTTAATTCATCAATAATTTGGTTGTTGATTTGATTAATATCATCCTAAATAAGTTAGGTTTCCTTAATTATATTTCTTTTCATCAAATACTTTGAATTATTCTTGATTAATTTCTTTATTCATAATTAAGGGTCATAATATAATAAGTGAGTCAAACACACTAATGGCTATACAGATTTAAAATCTAAAATCATACTTGGACTAAATATTATTAGGCATTGATTATGCTTTTTAGGCCCATCACTAAACTTAGGCTAAATACAATTAGAGACATACATTATTTATTTCTTATAATTGATTTCATGCCTTAAATTTAAGTAAATATTTTCTTATACTAATTACAGATCTAAAATAAAATTTTCTATTTATTCTTATACTGAATTTTCAACCAAAAATTTCAAGTTTCATAATTTATATTCTTGCCCTTAATCTTAAGATTTCTAACATTTATGTGATCCAATGATAAATATTGAGTTATAGCTTATCTTTTTGTTAAAGATTCTTCTTTTATTTACTTTTACACTTTAATATGGTTGTAAAACTGCCTAAAATATCTTCTCACATATTTGACCAATATTTTGTCAAAATTACACTTTTGACCCAAATGCTCAAAGTTTTGACATTTTAGTTCATCTCAACTTTTGAGCAAAACATCTTTAATTTTTGGAAAGTATTTTTAATAGGTAAAAATTTGTTCTTAAGGATCTAAGTTTAAATCATTAAGCTTGGTTCATTTTCATGAATATTTTATTTTAGGGTCTCATACTTAAAAATCTTCCATTTTTGTGTTTAGTCATTTTGATTTTATTAATATTATTATTATTTAGCCTTTATTATTATGAAGCATTCATATTTAGAGACTTAAGAAATCAACAAAATAAGTCTAAATGTAATATAAATTATATGACATCTAAAGTAGATCAAATATATTATTACCCATTTATTCTTTTATAGAATTTATTTAAATACATATGAAGTAATGTGAGAGAATATTTACCTTCCAAGTTTGAATCTTCTTTCTTATGTCTCTATCACAAAACTAGGTACTCTCCTCTCTTAATTGTAATTCTTAATTTCAAGTCGATGGATAAAATAGTATAGCTCTAGTGGATTTGGAAGAAAGTGAGATAGAAAGAGTTTTTTTTTTGGAGAAGTGATAATTGGAAAAATGAAGATAGTTTTGGCTAAGTAATTGGAAAGTTAAGTATGGATTTGAATTGCCAAATGACGGATCTATTTATACGCCATCCATAGGAGGTATCCAATAATACACACTTTCATATTCCATCAAATAATCCAAGTACTATTATTATCAATTTGTTAATATATCTTCTTTTCCTACTCTATTACTTTATCTTTTACTTTATTTTTTACTCATCCACTACTTTTATATCTAATCTTTCTTCTTTTTCTATTATTTGGAATCTAATGCCACTAACTCCCAAAGAAAGTCTCCACTATATTAATCTTTTTTGTACGTTTTGAATTATTTTAGAGACAAAAGCTACTAATTAGTTTTGTTTATGTCTTCCACTTTGAATTATGGCCACTAATTTTCAAAGAATATTTCTATTATTATTTTATTTTTTCCTACCTTTTCAATTATCTTAGAGGCAAAAGCTATCAATTAGTTTTGTTTATATTTTTCCTTTTTAAAATTACTAACTAACTTCATCCCTTTCCTTTTCTATTTTACTAATTTAAAGTTATTACTTTCCTAAGGTAAAACTTCACTACTCTTCATCTTTTTCTGCAACTTATTTTCTACCCTTAGATTAATTTGTCTACTTAATTCTTTGTATCCTTAAATTCTAGCCATTCAAATTATGGCATAGTACTATTTTGGTGCAACCGTTAACTTTAGGTTATAAAATGTAATAATTTTTTACTGTGACATAAACATGTCACATTCTTAATTAAGTTATATTGATATGCATAATATAATCTTTATAGAATCAATTTATTATTAAAGAAAACTGACTTAGAATTTCTAAGTTAAAACAAGGAATAACTATAGTTTCCTTACGTAATAAAATTTAACATTAAAATAATACTACATACATAATTTCAAGTATTTGCAAACGTAAACTTATTAAAATTCGACACTAAGTTAATTAATAATAATTCTACTAAGATTGCAAGTCTACGGATTCCTAGGGGGTTACAATCTCCTCTACTTATAAAATATTTGTCGTCGAAAATTAGAATAATTCTGGGTACTTTTCCTTCATCTTTTCTTCTTGTTCCTAAGTAGCCTCTTTGATCTTGTGGTTTTGCCACAATATCTTAACTAAAGGTATGGTCTTGTTTCTAAGAGTCTTTTCTTCACGAGTCAAAATCTTCACCAGTTTTTCCTTTTATGTCAAGTCCTCGTGAACTTCAACAAGTTCATACTTTAAAACATGTGACAGGTCTGAGATGTATTTCATCAGCATGAACACGTGGAACACGTTATGCACTGATGCTAGTTCAGGCAGTAAAGCCAACTTATAGGATACTTTGCCAATACGTTCTAAAATTTCGAATGGTTTTATGTATCTTGCACTCAATTTTCCTCTTTTTCCACACCGCATTACTCCCTTTATTGGTGCTATTTTGAGAAAAACTACGTCTCCCACTTAGAATTCTAATGGAGTTCTCCACTTGTCTACATAGCTTTTCTGTCTACTCTAAGCAGTTTCCATCCTTTTCCTGATTTTTGTATAGCTTCAGTTGTTTCTTTTACGAAATCAGTAGTTTCTAAATGTTTCTCCACAGGTTCAAACTAATGGATTAGGGATCTATATCTTCTTCTATAAACTGCTTCGTAATGTGCTGCCTTGACAGAGGCCTAGTAGCTATTATTATAGAAGAACTCTATCAATGGAAGCTTCTTATTCCATGCTTCTTTAAAGTCTATGATCCCTGCACTAAGCATATCCTCCAAAGTTTGGATGGTTCGTTCTGACTACCCATCAGTTTGAGGATAGAAAGCCGTGCTAAAATTTAGCTTTGTACCTAAGGTTTACTAGACTTTTCTCCCAAAAGTGTAGATAAATCAACTGTCACGATCAGAAATAATATTTTGTGGTATTCCATGTAGGGGATTTTCATCTCAGCCAAATATAATTTAGCTAACTTTTCCAATGAGTAAGTGATTTTCATTGGTAGAAAGTGTGCTGAATTAGTTACTCGATCCACAATCACCCATATTACATTGTATCCTTCTAGTGCTCTTGGTAATCCAACCACAAAATCTATAGCAATTTTCTCCCATGTCCACTTTGGAATTTCAATTAGTTGCAAATCTCCAGCAGGCCCCAAATATTCAGCTTTAACTTTTTGACACGTTAAGCACCTTTGTACATACTTAGCAACATCGGTTTTCATTCCATTCCACCAAAAGTATTCCTTTAGATCCTTATACATCTTTGTTGCTCCAGGATAGACATAATAAAGGGTCTCATGTGCCTCAGTAAGGATTTGATTCTTCATTTTGGCATTATTGGGTATGCATAATCTACCATTCGATTTGAGAATTCCGTTAGAAGAGAGACTGAACTCGGTCGATTTTCCTTCTGCAACATCTTTCTTAATTTGTACTAAGACAGTATCGAGCTCTTGGGTTTCCTTCATGTTCTAAAAAATATTTGGTTTAATAATTAATATAGACAATTTACCTATTATTAACTCTAAACCGACATTGTTTATATCTTCCTATAAAGGCTTAGTTAAGGCTTTTATTGACATCAGAGTTGAAGTCATTTTTCTGCTTAGTACATCTGCAACCCTATTTGCCTTACCTAGATGGTACAAGATTTCACAATCATAATCTTTTACTAACTCAAGCCATCTATGATGCCTTATGTTCAACTCTTCATGAGTGAATATGTACTTCAGGCTTTTATGGTCGGTGTAGATTCGACATTGAGCCCCGTATAAGTAGTGTCGCCAAAGTTTAGGAGAGAATACTATAGTAGCAAGTTCTAGATCATGAGTTAGGTAGTTTTTCTCGTGCTCCTTTAGTTGTCAAGAACCATATGCCATGACCTTTCCATTTTGCATTAGTACTGCTCCTATTCCCAACTTTGATGCATAACTATAAATGTCAAACTGTCCTTTGTTTGATGGCATGGTAAGTATAGGTGCACTGGTAAGCCTATTCTTGAACGCTTAGAGGTTTCTTCATATTTCTCTGTCTATTCATATTTCTTCCTTTTTTTGTAAGGGCCGTGAAGGGTGCAGAGAGCTTTGAAAATCCTTCTACAAATCTTCAGTAATAGCCACTAATCCCAAAAAGCTCCTTAGTTCAGTCACAATTTTGGGTGCTGGCCAATTATTCACTGCCTTTATCTTGAAAGGGTCTACGACAAATCCTTCCTTTACAACCACATGTCCTAAGAAATATACTCGGACTAGCTAGAATTTGCACTTGGTTTGGCATAGAGATGTTGTTCCCTTAACTTCTGCAGTACGAGTTTGAGGTGTTGTTTGTATTCTTCTTGAGACCTTGAGTAAATCAAGATGTTATTGATAAAGACTATGACAACTTTGTCTAAGTATTCCTTGAACACTCTATTCATCAGGTCCATAAATACCGGAAGAGCATTGGTTAGCCCAAAAGGCTGATCTAAGGACTCATAATACCCATATCGCATTCGAAAGGCAGTCTTCAGAATGTCACTGTCTTTAATTCTCAGTTGATGATAGACCAATTGTAAATCGATCTTTGAGAAAACTACAACTCCTTTTAGTTGATCGAACAAGTCATCTAGCCTTAGCAAAGGATATTTATTCTTTATGGTCACCTTATTCACGTCTCTATAATCGATGGACATTCTGAATGTTCCATCCATCTTCTTTACGAATAGAATAGGAGCGCCCTATGGTGAGTGACTTGGTTAGATGAAACCCTTGTCTATCAACTCTTGTAGTTGAGTTTGTTGCTCTTTAATTTCAACATGTGCCATCCTGTAAGGTGCTTTGGAAATAGGGGTAGTAATTCGATCTTAAAAGAAATTTCTCACTCCAGTGGTAGTCTTGGTAGATCATCGAGAAACATGTCAATGTATTCCTCGATGATGATTACATTTTCTGACCTCTTCTTTTCTTCTGTACTCTTATCTAGAATATTAGCTAGATATCCCAAACACCCGTTACTTAACATTCTCCTTACTTGCATTGCTGAGATCATTACTCGAGGTTGCTTCTTAGTATCTCCATTATAAGTAAACTTTACTTCTCCTAGAGGTTTGAATATGATCCTTCGGCTGTGACATTTAATGTTAGTATTATTCCTTCCCAAGAAGTCCATTCCTAGAATGACATCATAATCAATTATTCCTAGGATAACTAGGTCAGCATACAATTCCCTAGTAGCTATAATTATTGGAACATTTCTTATCTAATAATTCGTTGTCAAAGTTTCTCCTGAAGATAGAGCTACATTTAACGTTCTAGTCATTCTATCACTATTCTGAGCTATTCTTTTGGCAAACACATGTGACACAAAATAATATGTAGCACTAGAATCAAACAAGATATATGCATTTTAGACAGCTGACTTGTAACCACATTAGAGGTTCCTGTATCAGTATCGTCCCTCTTAAAGGCATAAACTTAGGTAGTGGTTTTCTGGAGGTGCTTCCAATCCTCCTTGATTGATCTGGGGTCCTTCAAGTTTGATCTACATATTGTGAATTTGAGGCCTTTACGGCTTAGATGTGGTTGGTAAGTTAGCCTAATTCTATTTCTTGTAGTAGTTCTTGGCATAATGACCCTTCTTGCCATAAAGGTAGCATGTGTTTGAGCTAAAGTAACATTCCCTAGAGTGTTTCTTCCCATACTTAGGACACGATGAAAAATCTAACTTGGAATTCTTTTGTTATTGAGGCTCTCCTTTTTGGTTTCTTTGGCCACCAAGCTTATTCATTCTCTTCTTTCCACTTCAGAGTTTTCCTCATTATCATTAGTGTGTCCTTGTCTAGTAGGAATGGTTTGCTCCTTATCTGTTTGCGGTCGTAGTCTTTTTTGCTCTTCTTCGAGGTCTTCTTATTGGAAAGGTATTCTTGTAGTATTCCTGCGAGATGAACCTTCAGCCGTACTCTTTTACATTTCCCTTTAGTATTCTTCTTCTGCATGAATTGCCTCTAAACTAATATGTTCAAGATTCATATCTATAAGTGGGTTCCTCATGCGTCTTCAGATATAACTTGGGAGTCCATTCCAATAGGTCATAAGTAGGATACTATTAGGCTATCTTAGAGGAAATAGATGAACTACTTCCTCGAAAAGACGAATGTTATATTCTTCCACAGATTTGCTTTACTTGGATTCCTATCTGTTTCTCACAAAGTCAAAAGTTTGTTCTTGTAATTAGGTATCTACCATCGAGATCTCTATTGTATTGTTATAGTGTTCTATTTGTGAAAAGTGTGCTATGATTAATCTACAGAACATTTTCCAACTTATATTGTCTACGATATGTTCTGATGCTTGCCACCATGCTCGCGAATTATTTCGCAGTTACATGACTGCAAGAGTAATCCATTCATAATCCTAGATACGACATGCTCATAAAAGTTGTTTTATTTCATGAAGCCAATTCCCTGATGCTTCGGGTGTAGATTCTCTCAAATAATATAATGGTCATCCTGCTCTGAAGGCAGCCACTACTGCGGCCCCAAAAAGTAGAGGTTGATTATCGAAGCATCCATTATTACTATATAATATGTTCTTAAGGTTAAATAGTATATTAAGAAAAAGTTTAACTTACTTGAGTTGTCTGAAATATTGCGGAGGGATATGAGGTATGATGACAAGATACCTGCTCTTATACAATTGTAACGACCCAACTGTTCGAACCGTAAACGAACCGACAACTATCATAGTCATTGACTAATCTATACTTCCAACTTAGATGGATAAGATTTAATTCTCCATAAGCTTTATCAGAGTGATCTTTTTAATCTATCAATAATTTGGTTGTTGATTTAATTAATATCATCCTAAATTAGTTAAGTTTCCTTAATTATATTTCTTTTTCATCAAATACTTTGAATTATGCTTGATTAAATTCTTTATTCGTAATTAAGGATAATAGTATAATAAGTGAGCCAAACACACTAATACACAGATTTAAAATATAAAACCATTAGGCATTGATCGCGTTTTTTAGGCCCATCACTAAACTTAGGCTAAATACAATTAGAGACATACATTATTTATTTCATAATTTAAGTAACTATTTTCTTATACCAATTACAGATCTAAAATAAAGTTTTCTCTTTATTCTTACACTAAATTTCCAACCCAAAATTTTAATTTTTATAATTTATCTTTTTGCCCTCAATCTTAAGATTTTTAACATTTATGCCCTCTAATGGTAAATATTGAGTTATAGCATATCTTTTTATTAAAGATTCTTCCTTTATTTATTTTTACACTTTAATATTGTCTTAAAATAGCCTAACATACCTTTCTCACATATTTGACCTATATTTTGTCAAAATTACACTTTCAAGCCAAATACTCAAAGTTTTGGCATTGTAGTCCTTTCAATTTTTGAGCAACATCTTTAATTTTTGGAAAGCATTTTTAATGGGCAAAAATTTGTTCTTAAAGATCTAAGTTTAAATCATTAACCTTGGTTCATTTTTATGAATATTTTATTTTAGGATTTCACACTTAAAAATCTTCCACTTTTGTGTTTGGTCATTTTGATTTTACTATTATTATTATTATTTAGCCTTTATTACTATGAAGTATTCATATTTAGAGGCTAGATAAATCAACGAAATAAGTCTAAACGCAATATAAATTATATAACATCTAAAGTAGATCAAATATGTTATTACCCATTTATTCTTTTATAGAATCTATTTAAATACATAAGAATCAAGATGAGGGAATATTTACCTTCCAAGATTAAATCTTCTTTCTTACGTCTCCACCACAAAACTAGGTGCTCTCTTCCCTTAATTATAATTTTTAATTTCTAGAGTCGATAGGTAAAATATTATAACTTTGTGGATTTAGAAGAAAGTGAGGTAAAAAGAGGTTTTTTTTTTTTAGAAAGGATAATTGGAAAAATAAAGATAGTTTTGGCTAAGTAATTGGAATGTTAAGTATGGATTTGAATTGCGAAATGAAAAATCTATTTGTTGGCCATCCATAGGAGGTATCCAATAATACACATTTTCATATTCCATCAAATAATCCAAGCACCATTATTACCAACTAGTTAATATATCTTCTTTTTCTACTCCATTACTTATCTTTTACTTTATTTTTCACTCAACCACTACTTTTGTAACTAATCTTTCTTCTTTTTCAATTATTTGAAATCTAATACCACTAGCTCCTAAAGAAAGTCTCCACTATATTAATCTTTTTCATACCTTTTGAATTATTTTAGAGACAAAAGGTACTAATTAGTTTTGTCTATGTTTTCTACTTTGAATTATGGCCACTAATTTCTAAAGAATATTTCTATTATAATTTTCTTTTTTCATACCTTTTGAATTATTTTAGAGACAAAATCTATCAATTAGTTTTGTCTATATTTTCCTTTTTAGAATTACCCACTAACTTTTTCTATTTTCTTTTTTATTCCACTAATTTAGAGTTATTACCTTTCTAAGGTAAAACTTCACTACTCTTTATCTTTTTCTATAACTTATTTTCCACTCTTTGACTGATTTGTCTACTTAATTCTTTGTATACTTAAATCCTAGCTATTCAAATTATGGCATGGTGCTATTTTGGTGCAACCATTAACTTTTGGTTATAAAATATAATAATTTTTTAATGTGATATAAACATGTCATTTTCTTAGTTAGGTTATATTGAAGTACATAATATAATCTTTGTAGAATCAATTTCTTATTAAGGAAAACTAACTTAAAATCTCTAAGTTAAAACAAGGAATAACTATGGTTTCCTCACGTAATAGAATTTAACATTAAAATGATACTACACATATAATTTCAAGTATTAACGAATGTAAACTTATTAAAATTCGACACTAAATTTATTAATAATAATTCTACTAAGATTGTAAGTCTAAGAATTCGTAGGGGGTTACATGTGGATGGAAAACTGTACTAAAAAGTAGCTTTGTTCTTGAAGCTTATTGAATTTTCCTCCAAAAAGTAGAAGTAAATCGACCATCGTGGTATTCCATATAGTCTCTCTATCTCAGTCACATATAATTCAAGTAACCTTTCCAATAACTAAGTTATTTTCATTAGTAGAAAATGAGCTAATTAGTTAATCAATCCATAATTACCTATATTGCATCGTATCTTTCACATATTTTGGATAATCCAACTACAAAATCCATGGCAAGTTTCTCCTATTTCCACTCAGGAATTTGAATTCATTATAACTCTCTAGCAGGTCTCTTATATTCAGCCTTGACTTTCTGACAAGTCAAATACCTCTATGCATACTTTGCACATTATTTTTCATTCTATTCCACCAAAAGTACTATTTGAGATCGTTATATATCTTAGTTGTACTAGGGTGGATAGAATAAGGGGTTTCATATGCTTTAGGAAGGATTTGATTCCTCATTTCTACTTTGTTTGGTATGCACAATCTACTATTTAATTCATGTTAAGGCTAGATCGAGCTCCTGAATTTCATTCATGTTCTCAAGAATATTTGGTTTGAGAGGTAAAGTTGATAATTTTCCTACTATTAACTCTAAATCGATATGGTTAATATCTTCTTGTAAAGGCTCAGGTAAGGCTTTTATTGACATCAAGGTTGTAGTTATTCTCCTACTTAGTGCATCTGCGACCTTATTTGCCATACCTGGATGGTATAGGATTTCACAATCATAATCCTTAACCAACTCTAGCCACTTATGCTACCTCATGTTCAACTTTTCTGAGTGAATATGTATTTGAGGATTTTATGATCAGTGTAAATTCGATATTGAGTCCTGTACAAATAGCATCGCCAAAGTTTAAGAGCGAATACAACAGTAGCCAATTCTAGATCATGGGTTAGGTAATTTTTCTCGTGCTCCTTAAATTGTCGAGAACTATAAGCCATAACTTTCCCATTTTGCATCAATACTACTCCTAGTTCCAGCTTCGATGCATCACTAAAGATGTCAAACAGTCTTTCCTCTGATGGGATAGGTGTATTAGTAAGCCTATTCTTTAGTTCTTGAAAACTTTCTTCGTACTTCTAAGTCCTTTTTTTTTAGTCCCTAAAATTTTCTTATAATTAACTAGTATACTAAAAGGAAAGTTCTACTTACTTGATTTGACTGAATCGTTGTGGAGTGATGCAAGATAGGATGGTAGAATACCTGCTTTGATACCAACTATAACAACTTGTCTTTTAAAGACCGACATTTACGTATATTCATAACTTATTTTTTTTAAACAAAGTCATAAACTTGGAGTATGAAAATTCAAGACAATTTTTTTTTTAATTATACAATCCTTTCAAGATGATTAACCAAATATTCCAAATGTCTTATTAAGAAATTTAGATAAACCATTGAAGAAGACATTATTTTTTTTTTGTGAGGTTTAAATAATACGCAACTAAAAAAGCTTCCAGGTGAGGAGTGGGATCACAAGCGGATCTCTTAAATCCCAAGCATTCCTTAGATGGGTTTAAGTCTTTTTGATAAAGCCCATTTAGTCTTGTATTTATTTAAATAAAAATATTAGATGCTAAAAAAAATATTTATTTAAGAATATTTAATTATTGAAAATATACTTCAAAATAGCATATGATATTCTATAAAGGGATATTTAAATAAAATTGGTCATATTGTATATAGCGAAATAATTACTTAATCTTAGAGGCATAATTAATCTTAAAATTAGCATTTCATATTTAAATATATCGTCTCGATATTAATTTAAGGAAACATAAGACTTAAGCTTATATATTTAAGTAGACTATCTTGCTTAAAGTGAAGAAAACATATATGGAATTTATTGTGGAGGTATACCGAAGCTCATGCCTCACATCCATACCTGCCTCGATTTAGGTTGTGGAGGTATACCGAAGCTCATACCTCACATCCATACCTGCCTCGATTTAGGTTAACTTATCATTCAAAATAAAGGTTGCTTACTTTTAATACCTACAATATGGACATTTATACTATATGAGCTTTTGCCCAGCAAGTACAATTTAACTCACAAAATATTTTATACAAATAGCATTTTATGAAAGTTCAATTTTTGCGTCCTTATGTTATCTTTTAACTTATATTTTATGAAGTAATCTTTTATCATATATGTTATCTTAAAATATTTTATCTTTTTTATGTGTCGTTGTGTACGTACTGAGTGCGCACTTACTGATTGGGAATCAGAGGAGCGACCCTACTGAGACAACAACGGTCATAAACTTAACATATTTTCCTCAGAAATCCGCACCTAGTGGAGGTTGTTCTTATCTTCCTTAAGGAACCCTCACCTAGTGGAGTTTGGTATAATACCTTTATACTCTTATCTTTTACTTAGTCTCCTCTTTAACACAAATGGTTGTATCGTATTTCAAATCAAATCTTATATTTCATATTCTTGACACTCCTTTTAATTGAAATATATTTATCAAGTTATGAATAATATTGTAAAGTGAATTTACCTCATCTTATTATCATATGAGGCGTGTATTTTCATAGGCATATATACAAGCCAAACAAACATATCTTGCATAGGCAAAATATCACATTTAATCATCTCGAATACTTTAATTTCAAATAGAACATACTTTTAAAACTATCTGTATTGTAGGTGAGATTGTACTTATCTTAAGTCCTTAGAAAATATTCTTTGTGCTTGCAGTAAAATATCACATGTTTAACTTTGTTACAACCACATGCTTTTTCTTTATCTGTTTTATTTATTATGCATGCATCAACATTTACTTTATATGTCAACATATGCTATCACTAGTCATGTGAAATCTATTTTATATGTTTGAAAATATCTACAATATAAATCTTAAAATAATGTTTCATATTAAAATTATAAAATTTTAGTGCGTAATGCATACTTAAAGAATTCTACATTATAGTACATAATTCTATTCATTCTAAAAACTTACATGAATCTATTTGAAATAAAAATAAATCTAAGGATTAAGGTTTCAAATTTAGAAGCAATACTTATCACCACTTGTTATTTCCCATTTAGAATTTATAATAAAATTGTTAAAGTTATGACTAATAGAAAATCATTGATTTTTTTGAAATATTTTATAAATTAAGCATACTCAAAATCTTAAAAGCACAATTATTAATATATTATAATTTTTGTACAACATTTGAAAATTCTAAAATAGATCATTGCATAGTACTTTAATCACTTATAATTATACCTTAGAATTTATTTTAGTATTTTGAAATATTAAAACATTGTGTATTCCAAATATTATAATAAATTTTATAGACTTCCAAAAATTATGAAACTTTTTGGAAATGATCTTGACATATATATAAACATGTATTTAAAATCGTAACAAAAAAGAAAAGCGTTTGCCCTTTGAAATCATAGAACTAATTATATAAAATCATTTTTATAGCTTTTCTTAACTAACAACTAACTTGTGTTAATTGATTTTTATAAAATTAAGGGAATAGGGTATAAAAGTGAAATTTTTCAGAATTTAAAAACACATCTAAAAATACTTCTGATAAAAATTTTAGACCTTAATAAGGTTTCTAACTCTATTTATCATAAATTGAATTTGAACTTAAGTACAATAAAATATACAAATTTTGAAAGACTAAGAGTTCTAAGAATTATTTTTTATTTTTCTCCTGAAACTTGAAGAACTCTATGAGGAAACTCTTAAAATCAAAATAGATGAATAGAAACTTTGAGAAAGGGATAGAAGAAAACAATTGAAGGAACTTGATTGTGTTTACAAAAGAATGTCCTATTTAACGGCTAACTATGTACATAAAATATAATTAAATTTTAATTCAAAAAAAATATTAATAATAATCACCGTTTAGCTTTCTTTTTTTTTTTAATTTGTTATCTTTTCATCTTACAATTAAATTAATTTTATTAACCTAACTATGTATCATCCACTTAAAAAAATAATGCATTATCTTATCATATTGACATTTAATATTCATAAAATCTACATAATGGATATACCATTCAAATAATTAATGTATGATTACATAAATTACCTAATTTTTGTTTTGTTTTCTAATGTAATTAATAAATTTCTTTTATTTTAATGGTAATAATATATAGATAAAATATGATAATGATCTTTTACATTATTTCTATTCTTATAAGTGAATTGATGAATGTATATACATATTATTAAAATATAATCGTGGCTACACTTAATTCTTCTTTTACTATATATATATATTACTTGTGACTATTTAATTTATTACTTAGGCTTAAAATACTTATTTCAACTTAGACTCTTCTGTTACCTATTGGGTTAAAATAAATGATATTGGGCTAAAGGATTAAAACTAAATGACAATGACAAATAAGTATACTAACAATTTCAAATTTGGACTTCCTATTACCTATTAGACCAAGATAAATGATAATTGAACTCAAATAATTTAGGAACAATAGTAACCATAATTAACTAAGCCTACTTCATATTAACAACAATAGCCATATATATTGTAAAACAATTTATATTTGAAATTAGGCACATAGTTCAACTTGACTTTCTTATGTGTATCTTACTGCAATATATTCACGAAATTCATTAGTGTATAACTATTCAATTTCTATCATCAAAGAAATTAAATATTCACAATAAAATTTTACACAAAAAAATGAATCATGATAAATGAATACTATAATATTAAAAGATCATGATAAATAATTATTAAACTAACTTTTTAAGTCTAGGATTTTATTGGGGTTTACATATCCTATGCAACACTGGCTCTATTTTCTACCATTCTTATTTTTTTTTCTTTCGCCTTTTCATGCTCGTTTCAACTCCATTTTAATATAATCCAAAATACCTACAAAACATAAAGTTAAGAGTAAAAATCTAAAAATCAAAAGAAAGCGAACAAAGAAATGTGAAAAAAATGACCAAAACATCCCTCTATTTAGTAACTAGCAAATTCCCCCATACTTAGGCTTTGCTAGTTCTCCAATAAAGCTAAACTAGACTCTAAACTAAAAGAAACTCTAACCTAACTAACTTGAAATGACTCAAACAAACTCAACCTAACTTCCCAACCTCTTAACTTAGAGAATTTCAAAAGATTATAGTCCAACTTCCAACAAGGACCAAATCAAACCTCCCATCACAAGTTAATATACCTCTCATATAGTCATACTTAGTATGGGTGTGATATAACCTGTCTCAATGTTTACTCTGTACATGCAATAAAAAGTAGTCTCACAATATTCACAAGATTATAACCTGATTCCTAATCTTAGAAACTAATTGTCATAAGCTTCCCTTTTGGTACTTTTCCACTATACCAAGGTTATATCCTGAAATAAAAAATATAGGTTGTAATAAGGCTACTTGGTAAAAAGGTTAAAAAAAAGAAATGATAGGATGTACAAAAAAGTCTATTTCATAGAGTAGTGACACCTAAAGATTTTAAATAAACACACTCTCAATTTCATAGAAACATATAAAAACATGGTCATATACAATGTTTTGGGCCTATCTTCATTCTAACTAGTCTTTCAAACATCTACAAGAGAAATTACTCACAGATTATAAAGAGATGAACTTTTATTCACTGATGCCCACATAAAGATGAATTTTCTTTTTTTTTTTTTTCCTTTTTTTCTTCATTTCCTTTTTTTTTTTTCATTTTTGCTTTTTTTTAAAAAAAAAAACTTTCTCATCTTTTCATCTCTATTTTCTTTTCAACTTCAACCTCCTTTCTATTTACATTTATTTAAGTAATTCTTCTATTTGTTTCCAATACCTCTTTTAATTCATATCTATTGACTTTCCCCACACTTGTTTTCTTCTCTCAACCCAATTCCTTTAAAGCTCCTCCTAATGTCCCTTACTCTATTTATTTCATAGAACCAAGGGTAGAAGACAGTGTTTCAGCTAGGTGAAGATAACATATGGTTAACCAAATGAGAAGGTTTATATGTAAGCTCAAGTTAGCTATATTCCTATAAGGATCAAAATTGAGTAAAATCTTTAAGAGCAAACATCTCTAGTGGTTACATACACTAATTAGGTATATTCCTATCCTAATTGAATGTATACCTCTCTGTCTAATGCTAAATACATAACTTAATTTCCACTCCATCATGTATTTCTAAAGTTCACTCTATTTATTAGCCAAGTAACTAACAGTATTAAGCACAAGATAAAGAAACCAATAATTTAGATAATTAGAGGTTGAAATAAGAGATAAAAAAATATAATATTATAAGGTTAGTTCACATAGTAATTCTAGACAAGAGAGATTTTAGCTCATAATAAAAATAAAAAGAACAATCAAATCAATATATAAGCCCATTGAAAAATAAAAACAATCAAACAAGGAAAATAAAATCAATCAAACAAGGAGAAGAAGCTCAGAATGAAACTAGTTGTAGATTGATGCTCCTCCAAAAGTGAGAGTTGAAATTCTCTAATAATTGATACAATAAGTTCTAGTGAATTGCTCTCTAATTTCTACTGTGAGTTTTTTCTTTTAAAACTATAAATTAAAATGAAAATTAAAATATTTTCTTTGGTATTTTCTCTCTAAGAATCTCTCCTTGAAATTTTTGTCTCTAGAGAAAAAAATAATGAGCTAAGCTCTCCCTCTTGGAACATATACCTCCACCTCCAAAAGTTGGGTTTTCTATCCAACAGGCTCTTGCACACTTAAAGTAAGGTTTAATCTTGGCATGTGGTTCCTCAAAAATTGATCTAAGACGTCCATTTTGAGTCTTAGATACAGAGGATAATGTTTTGGCGCTAAAAGAGGCAAAATAGCACCAAAAAAAGTCACTGCTATTCAAATTGGCATCGCGATGCCACTTTCTAATGCTATGGTGCCACTTGCTAGCACTGCAGTGTCACATGTGTGGTGCCATTTTTTGGCACTACAGTGCCAGCTCTCGGGTCTTGTGATGTTTTGGCACCTTTTGGTGCCCTTTTTCGTGTCCCCTTCTTCCTTTTTGCTCCTTTTCGACATCATCTCCCAATGTTTCATTTTTATACACAGAAAAATAAAGCAAGTATCAAAGTAACATCAAACTCATAAGAAATAAATTTACTTTTTAAAAAAACATAGCAAAATTAAAGTTAGAAAAGCATAGAATAACTCTATTTTCATAGAGTTATCACTCCCTCCTTAACTGGAAGATCTGACCTTTATCTAATGAACCCTTAGGACCCACCATTTTGTCAGAAGGTAGCCAAGTCACATCGGCATTTTTGCATAATTGAAAGTAATACTTGGGAAATAAATCCCCTTCGAAACACCTCGGATCCCTAACATGATATTGGCAAAAATAATTACCTCCCTTTCATGATACAATGCATAAGGATAACCCCTCTATTTGATTATCTTCTTCTTTGACAACCCCTCACTGTATCTCGCAGTAGCAGCAGCTGAAACAAACTTCTTGTTGTCATAGGTTGAAGAAGAAGATTTTGCTACCTTTCTCTTAGGTGCCACTGAAGTACCTACAAAAACCATAAAAATAATCCAAAGGGAAAAATACAAACAAAATTCCACCATTAATAATGTTACCTAAAAATCAAGTCCAAGGAATAATTTAGTATAGTTTTTCTAGAATTATTCTATATTCCATAACCAAAATACCCAATACAAATGACAACTCCACGAAAATGGAGTTATCTAGTGCTTATTTGTCTTTGTTATTTGCCATATTCTCTTGTCTTCTATGTTTTTGTTGAGTTATTTTGATGTTTTCGTTATGTTTTAATGTGCGTTAATGAAAAAATCGAATTTGAGGTGATTTGGACGAAAATAGGATGAAATCAGAGCAAAATGAGCAACAGAACTCAGTATTTAGCTCCAACCAAATGGCTTCACGGTGCCACAAGCCAGCAAGGCTCCCTACTGCTATTTTTGTTGCACTACAGTGTCTCTCTGTTATCTTGCCCATATTTTTATGGTCCAAATCACTTCTTGTGAGTATGCAATGGCTGAGATTTGACCTATACTTAAGTGTGTAAGAGCTAGCTTGGAGAAAATCCTATTTTAAAGGGTGGAGGCATACAATTAAAAAAGAGAATTAGAAGTTAGAAAGAGCTCCAAGACTCACATTCTTAGAGCTCTACCCAAAAATACCAAAAATAAATTTTGCAAATAAACAAATTATATATTAATATGTACATTTCTTGTTTTAGTTTATTGTTTAGATTTTTATTTTAGCTTTTATATTTAGTAATTAGTAAAGTTGAAAGGAAACTTTGAGGAAAAAATCAAGAGGTCAAAGAACTCATCCAAGCTTCTCTAATAAAGGAGAATTCTACATCAATATATTTTTATCCCTTAACTCTTCTCCTTATTTTTTTTTATCTCTTGACGTCATAGGAATAAAATTATTGTTTCTCTCAATCTAAATTATGAACTAAATTCCTTCTTGTCATGGTTTACTATGTGAACTAATCTAGTATCTAGTGTCTGTTTATTTGTCTTTACAGCATCCAATTGTTCATTTGATTTGTAACGACCAGAATTTTCGGGTTGTTAACTACTTACCTTCTTAACTTATTTTTTTTTATAAAAGAAAGTTTAGATACTGAAAATTCATGAAAAATTTTGTTTTATATATATATATTTTTTAAGAGATTTATATTCATAACTAACAATTTACTTAAATTTTGAAAACAAGTAAATGCTTATCAACAGTTAAGTACCCTTTATTTAAATTTGATTATAAACTTTTTATTAAGGTGATTTAAATAATGCACAACCATAAAGGGTTCCCAGGTAAGGAGGGGGGTCACATACGGACCACTTAAGTCCTTAGGTCTTTTTGACAGAACCCCTTGTATTTTGCATTTATTTAAATCAAAATATTTCCTTTTTTTAGATCTTTAAAAAAACATTTGTTTAACTTCTATTAAATCGAAATACATTTTCAAGTTTAATTTGATTAAACCATGTATTACGAAATAAAATACCAAGTTATAAGTACGTTTTCAAACAACATCAACCTTATATAATTGAAATTGTTTGTCTCATAATAAGAACATATGCTAAAATAATTTTAATGAAGGTATTCCATTGCTCGTGCCTGGCATTCATCTTCGCTTCAATTCTAGCTAACCCATCAATCAAATCAAAGGTTTCTTTTTTTTGCTATCTATAGTGTAGATACTCATAAAATGTGAGCTTTCACTCAGCAAGTATAATGTAATTCTCACAAAACATTTTTCTTATTAGTAAACAATTCTTTTTATTTTCTTTTTATTATGAAAGTCGAGTTGTGTTGTTTTATGAAATCATTACTTTACACTTTATTATAAGATATTTTGTCATAACTTTATCTCAGTCTTGATTGTAAAGTCTTTTATCTTTCTTATGGGCTTCGGTGTACGTACCGGGTGTGCACTACCGAATGGGGTACCAGGAGAGCGACCTATCTAAAAACACCCACAATCATAATCTTAACATACTTTTTTTCGGGAATCCTCACTTAGGGGAGATTCATACGACATCTTTAAATTCTTTATCTTATTTTCCCTCAAATATCCTCACCTAGTGGAGATTCATACGACATCTTTAAATTCTTTATCTTATTTAGTCTTTTCTTAATATGAGTGGGTACGTTTCAATGAACCCAAACTTATATTCAAGTATTATAGCATTTCCTTTGTTAAAGTATGTTGAAGTATTTTCATGATAACATTGTAAAGTAAGCATACATTATGTTTTATAGCATAGGAAAAATATCTTTATAAATATATATTATACATAGGCCATACAATAATAATATAAAGGCAAGTTAACACATGAAAGTAATTCAAATATATCATAATACAAGCATGAAATATTTTCAACCATCCATGCCATAGGTGAAATTGTACTTACATCGTAATATGATTGTCCTAGTTCCACTCGTTAATTACATACGTCTAGATCGAAGTTTGCCCTGACGTATACATACTCTATTTGTTAGAGAAATTTAAAGTGGCCTTATACTATTTTGTTTTTAACTTTTAATTACTTAGTGGGCTTAAAACATTTAAGACTCAGTCTTGATCTAGCATAAAACTTCACGTTTGAGAAATGATGTCATATTATATTCATTGACTAATTTATACTTTCACATAGATGGATGAGATTTGATTCTCTTTAACCTTGATTATTGTGATATCTTTAATCTATCAAAAATTTTATTATTGATCGCGCTTTTTAGCCCTATCACTAAACTTAGATAAAATATAATTAGAGACATACATTACTTATTTCCTAGAATTGATTTTATATCTTAAATATAAGTAGATCTTTTCTTATCCCAATTAGAGATCTAAAATATTTTTTTTAATTATTCTTCTACTAAATTTCTGATCCAATATTTCAAGTTCTTATAATTTACATTTTGCCCATAATATTAAGATTTCTAACATTTATGCCCTCTAATGGTAAATATTGAGTTATATTATTTTTTTTTATTAAAGATTCTTCCTTTATTTACTTTTATACTTTAAAATAGTCTTAAAACTGCCTATAATAACTTTCTCACATATTTGACCTATATTTTGTCAACATTACACTTTTGACCCAAATACTCAAAGTTTTTTATTTGCATTTTAGTCCTTCCAACTTTTGAGCAAACATCTTTAATTTCTGGAAAGCTTTTCTAATAGGTAAAAATCTATTCTTAAGGATCTAAGTCTAAATCATTAAGCTTGGTTCATTCTCATGAATATTTTATTTTAGGGTCTTACACTTAAAAATCTTCCATTTTTTGTGTTTAGTCATTTCAATTTTACTATTATTATTATTATTATAAAGTATTCATATTTAGAGGCTTAAGAAATCAACAAAATAAGTCTAAACATAATATAAATTATATAACATCTAAAGTAGATCAAATATGTTATTACCTATTTATTTTTTTATATAATTACATAACAAGCAAGGTGAGTGAATAATTACCTTCCAAGCTTGAATCTTCTTTCTTACGCCTCTACCACAAAACTAAGTGTTCTCTACTCTTGACTATAATTCTTAATTTCTAGAGTCAATAGATAAAATATTATAGCTCTTGTGGATTTGGAAGAAAGTGAGATAGAAAGAGCTTTTTTTTTTTAGAAGGAATAATTGGAAATATGAAGATAATTTTGGCTAAGTAATTGAAAGGATAAGTATGGATTTGAATTGCTAAATGAATGTTCTATTTATAGGCTATCTATGGAGGGTATCCAATAATGTATATTTTCACATTCCATTAAATGATCAAGCATCGTTATTATCAATTTGTCGATATATCTTCTTTTACTACTCCATTACCTTATCTTTTACTTTATTTTTTACTCATCCACTATTTTTGTCTCTAATCTTTTGTCTTTTTCAATTATTTGGAATCCAATACTACTAGCTCCCAAAAAAAATCTTCACTATATTATCATTTTTTATATCTTTTGAATTATTTTAGAGACAAAATTTACTAATTAGTTTTGTCTATGTCTTTTACTTTGAATTATGGCCACTAATTTTCAAAGAACATTTCCATTATGATTTTCTTTTTTTTTTCCTACCTTTTGAATTACCCACTAACTTTATCCCTTTCCTTTTTCTATTCTACTCATTTAAAGTTATTACCTTCCTAAGGTAAAACTTTACCACTCTTCATCTTTTTCTATAACTTATTTTTCACCCTTAGATTGATTTGTCTACTTAATTCTTTGTATACTTAAATTCTAGCCATTCAAATAATAGCATGGTACTATTTTGGTGCAACCATTAACTTTAGATAATAAAATGTAACAATTTTTTTTAATGTGACATAAACATGTCATATTTTTAATTAAGTTATATTGATGTTCATATTATAATTATTGTAGAATCAATTTATTATTATGGAAAACTAACTTACAATTTCTATGTTAAAACAAGGATTAACTATGATTTTATCACATAATAAAATTTAATATTAAAATAATACCACACACATAATTTCAAGTATTTGCGAATGTAAATATATTAAAATTTGACACTAAGTTTTATAATAATTCTACTAATATTGCAAGTCTAAGGATTCCTAGGGGGTTACATGATTAGTTTCTCTTTCTCATGCTTGAAATTCCTTATTGTTTGATCACCAACTTGCATGATTTTTGGCAATACATGATGGAGTGGAAACTAAGTTATGTGTTTAGCCATAGAAAGAGAGATATGTATCTAAATTGGATAGGAATATATCTATTTAATGTGTATAACCATTGTAGATATTTGAACCTAATGATTGCATCTAAGTTTTGTCCTCATAAGAATTTAATGAGTGGGTTAAATGAGAATTATTGCTTGATGATGGAAGAGCTTGCAATTAAATTAGCTCACCCAGTTAATAATTGATTGGTTAAACTAATTAGAGAAAAAGTGAGATATTAACACAAGAAAGAGATTGAGGAATTAGCAAACCTAGACTTTTACTTTTTTGCATTTTCTTTTACTTTATTTGCTTTTTTACTTTTTTAGTTACATTTAATTATTGTTTATTTCAATAAAATTAAGATTGATCAATTTTAGTATGTAGTATAGACTTAGTAATCAATCCTCGTGGTTCAACACTATTTACACCTAATATATATTACTTGTGATTGTGTGCACTTGCACGGGAGTATTTGAGTTCAATTTAGACTTGTAATTCTAATCAATAGCAAAATACAATAATAATTCTAAGAAATTCACACTATCATCATTAATCCATTCAAGCACAAACAACCAGAAATCTATATCCATATCCATCTATCAAACTCATATTCATAGTCATAGGAACAAAAACAACAGGCAATATTCAACATTCTTATTATGTGAATAGACCAAAGATCACCTGATTCACAATAATCAAAACTCAAATCCTAACATCAATACCTCACCCATTATCCCATTAGTAGATTGTTCATCTCTAAGTCCATCAAATAGTATAACAATTCCAAAACAAAAAAAAGAACAAGAGAGCATAGGTGTTATGTCACAAAAATTTCTCAAAATAAGTATTCCAATCTTCATCTACATGCATCTACATGATTTAATGGAATAATAAACACCAAACAATGAATATCTTGTGAGACCAGTTGTAACATGCAATATATAAAGTTACAAACGTTTATAATAAATTTTTTTCAATAAATAATATTACCAAAATATTATGTTCCAACTTTGAGTAGAATTTCGGTTGTACTTCAGAATAAAGGATTGTTAACCGTCGAAGGCTGTATTCCACACAGAGTCCTTAAAACTGATTCGCTCCCTCCACCAGAATGCTTGAGGATTTGCAAGCGTCAGTCTCCCAGGATACAATGACGAAGAGCAGCAGGTGAAGCACCAACACCTCCACTCTACGAACTGGATAGCTTTGAACTCAAAATTTCTAGACACTCGAAAAGCTCTAGCTAAAAAAAAAAACTGAGGAACTCAAGAACACTTGAGAGAGAATGGCAAAGAGAAGAAGGCTTCTGTTTCTTTGTTTTGGTGTGTGGAATGAGGAGGGGAAGCTCACCTTTTATAGTCTCCAAGNCAAATTCAGGCCCAACCCCGAAGATTTGCACCCCCCTGCGCACGCCTGAGAGAGCATCTGTGGTTGTTATTCTTACCACCATCACAAAACAAGGTTCTATATAAACCACTTGCACCATGCATTTCCCACCAATGTGGGATTATAATATTTTCCTTTCATTTTCCATTTCAATGGTGCACTTTTGAGCAACAATTTCTCATTCATCCGTGCACCATTTTGAGCGTGTGAATATACGAAATCGATGTCCTCGCAGATGAGAACAAGAATACACTAAAATCTTTCATCAACAAGATGTGGATCCCACTCAATTTTTAGCTTCAAAATGGTCCATGAAAATGGGTTTTATAACAAATTTAATCTTTAAAATCCACTTGGGCTTCCACGCCCAAGCCAAGCTCAAATTGTTTCCTTTAACCCATTTATCCAACATATCTTACCATTATTATATCATAAAAGACAAAAAGAAAGAAAGCATGTACTTATTTGAGAATAGAAGGAGGAATGAGAATGAACCTCTTCAATCTAAAGCACAAAACCAAGCTTTAATGGTGATTACGAGTGTCGTGACTGAGTCAGATTAAGTGTGTGAGAGTTTGGGTGAGTGAGTGAAAGTTATTTCTAGAGACAGAGTCAGTTTTTAGGGAGTGAAGTTAAAAAAGATGGAGATAATGAGAGAAAAGAGGGTTGTTCACTTCTTTATTTTTCTAGGGCTGCAACCTGGCGCTGCTATATTAAGTGTTTTGCACTACAGTGCTAGGCCCCAGTTTTTCAATTTTTTCTTTTATTTAGTTATGAAAAATTAAAAGAAAAAGAAAACTTACCTGGAGTTGGCGATACAATACTAAATGGCTGGTGCTGCTGTACCAGAAACCCTTTTTTTTATTTAAATAAATAAATTACACAACTAAAATCTTAAAAAATAAAAATAAAGACAAGAAAAATAAAATAAAAAATAAAATTAAAACTAAAACTAAATTGTTCATAAAAATAAAACTAAACTTAAAACTAAAAATAAAAATACTAAAAAACAGAAAAGAAATCCATTAGGTTGTCTCCTGACTAGTGCTTGCTTGATATAGTCCTTCCTCTATTACTCAAGTGGCATCAAACTCCTCTGAATGCATCATTGATTTAAAGGTGTCAAAATTGTGCACCTCTCCATCGAACGCCATTGAGAGGCTCCCATTGTGCACATCGACAATGGCTCGAGCGGTTTTCTTGAATGGTCTCCTCAATTATATAGGTGTTGAATTTGGAGACCTATTCTCTTCCATATCGATGACATAGAAATTTGCCAAAAATACCAAGTTGGGCACTTGAACTAAGACATTCTCCAACACTTCTAGGATGCACATCTGATCGATCGGCAAGTTAGACGGCTATACAGATCTTATCAAGAGGGCCAACATTCATTGAAGCATAGGTAGCATAAGAAATCACATTAATCGATTCTCCAAGGTCTAGCATAGCTCTTTTGATCAATATATTTCCAATTGTACAAGGATCCTTGCACTTGGCTGGCATTCTCCTATGCAGCACTGCTGAAATATTCTTATTCATGCATACCACCTCATTACCTTTAACTTTTTTGTATAAAGCTCCTAAAGATACTTAACATAATGAGGTATTTTTCGAGTGGTCTTCAACATTAAAATGTTCACTTGGACTTTCTGACCTGTCTCCCGAATAGCCTTCTCAGTTTCCTCCTTAGAATTGGCAAATCTACTCAGGAATGATGGAATAGTCACAAGTGTAGATTTCAGAATTGGTGGAGTTTCT
>JXTB01000524.1:129138-170272 GCA_002914805.1 Parasponia andersonii | reverse complement strand
TAAGAACAAATCCTTTTCTTTCTAACTAATAAAAAAATTACAAAAATAAAGAGGAAAAATTTGAGAGAATAAAATTAATTTGGTGTATTTTCCCGATTAGATGATTTTTGGATGTGTTCTTGAAAGTGTTGTTTTGGTCCTTCAAAAACAGTAATCATTCTTTTTAAGTAGTGCTCCAAAATAGCTCTCTCTCAAAAATATTAATCACTAAATAAAAATCTAATACTTAAAATCCTCACATAAAATCAAAAACAATTGTATTATGGTTTAAATTAGAGCTTGGATCTAACCTAGAAGCTTGCGAGAAAAGTAGATCGTCCTTTGATTTTTCATCGTTAGAACACAAAATAGATGGCTCAAATTGAATATAAGAAGAGAGGATGCGTAGGATCAAGTGCGTTACAATCAAGTTAAAAAATTTAGTGGATTCCATGTGGTATTTTGTCAATAGTCGAGAGAGAACAACTACTAGTGTGGCATATTTTGGCTTGAATACCAAAGCCATAGATTAATATCATGATAGTATTCCATCTTACTACAATGGAAGATTTATTTGAATACATGACTATGCTAGAGGATAAAAATTTAACATTGTCTTAAACTTAGTGGCGCATTTGCTTGGGAGAAAAATCTTAAGCTCATTGTCTTAGCCTGGTGGGAAAATCTAAAGCTCCCTTTGCTGAGAAGGGATGAGACTTTTCAATCTTGTTCTTGAATATGGTAGCTTATGGGCTCCCAATTCCTTCTAGTAATTATATACAATTGCTTTACAAGAAATATCAAAATTATAGCAATAGGATCATAGCATGTGAGAATATATAGAAGAGTTTCACTGGCTCGGTGATTACAATGACATTCAAATATCTGAGTTGTAATAACACGATAGTACAGGAAGTCAATGAGGTTCAATTGAAGAACCTGTGAATCTTTAGGATCTTTATACCCTCATTGAAGCTAGTAATCTTACTTATTGAGTAGACTTGCAATAAAACCAAACTCCATACAAAGCCACCTTTTCTCTATCCTACCACTAAACCTAACTCACCACCACCCAAATTAGTCAATCAACCACAAGTACAAAACCTAATTCTCCCTCACCCTTCCATCAAAACCAACTTGACCTTCAAAATCCCGCCTCTAAACCTACTAGAAAGCAATCTGCCTATCCTCCAAACACTAATTCCAACCCTTAAGCTTGACCTACAATCTGTGAATGCTTGCATTGCACTAGCCAGAGAATCACTCAAATGAGTACCCTCTACATCGTTAACTTAATGTGGTTGAAGGAGAGGTGTAGCAGCTTGACCTTGTTGGTTTTGTTTATATGGAAACTTGCAACGACGCAATTGAACAAGTTCACGGTGATGAGGGTAACATGATCTCTTGTATAACCAAGAATCTTCTCCTTTCTCCTTGATAAACTTTCCATAACCAATGACATTCATTTTTCCAAATTTATTCACTATCAACAATAAATTTTGTAGTGTTGTTATAGATAATGGCAATAGTGACATTATTTTTTCCGGGTCATGTGTTTGATCTTTAGACGTTTTCAATAGAAAAACACCCCGAATCGTACAAGATTGGATGGATAAAGTGTTAGGAATATACCCTAGAAAGCAGTTTCTATGTTAAGCATTTTAAACAATGTTTTTTGGATTTAATTGTTATCTATTTGTTGTTAATAAATTCTATATTATATCCTAATTGTGTACATATAATATTTATGTTTCTATTATTGTAAACATCTAAAAGTTTCTATGACTAATGATGAATAATAAATAATTATTCGTTTGAAGTGTTCATATGTGCGAGACTAAATTTTTTATTTTTTTATGTCTAAAAAAAATTTTTGCATTCTGTAAATAAAGATAGAATACTTTATTTGGCCATTGAATAAAGTGTTATTTATTTTATGGAATTGATGAAATCTCTAACTAACTTTGAAAAAAATACTTGTACATTATAAGAAAGTTATAAGTGCATTGAACTAGACCAAGTGAAAATAGAATTTGAGCTTAAGTATAGTAACTCAATATTCTATCTTTGACTAATCTAGCACTATTGCAAGATTACCTTAATTGTAGTGATTGTCAGACTTGCATTCATGAGTTTATCTTTTTGACTTGCTAAAGGACTAGTTTTGTTCTATGCTTTGTGCTCCAATATATTAGAAGATGAGATTTATAAATTGATTGTAACACCCTTCATGATTTAGATATCATGTATATAATATCACTTTGAATTTTTTCAAGGAATTGTATAATTAAAATCAGGTACACAATATTCGCATTGTGAATTTGACTATGTTTGTATGGGTGGTTATAACTATCGTAGTCAATTATTATGCATTAGATGAAAAATAGAGACTCAATGGTAAATATGTACTAGAAGATAATATAATAATTTCATCTCAATAGTACGACATTGCATCGAGGGATATATCTACAAGTATAGTATATGCAAAATAGATCGAGTTAATTAAAGTATTAATCAGCTTCATAGAAAATATATGACATTTATTCTAAGAGTACAATATTGGGCCTATAAAAGAGTGCTCTAACATTAATAGACAAGGCCTAGTCAAAATTAAGAGTTAATTATGACTGTACATAGTTAGCCCTTTAGAGCTTAGACTATTTAAATTATAAGGTCTCCTATCTAGCTCACACATAGTCTATAATTGATTGAATAATCAGTTGAGCCTAATAGGTTTTACAACTCTCTAATACTTAGGAGAAAAGATCTCTTAATCTCCTATAGAGTAGACATATGCCTATGAATGTTATAAAGACTGTCTTTTGTCAAAATAGAGAGAAAAAAAGAGACTGTGAGAGAACTGAGCTACCGTGGGAGAAATACCATGCTTCTTCATGGCTACCAAGGGAGAGATACTCATGGCATTGATGTGTAGTCTCGGAGAAGGAAGAACGTCTTTCAGATGATTCTACTCATCTTGCGCTCGGAATCAAAAAGGCACCCGTATACTGGATCATTCATCGGTCTTCAGAGAATAGACAAGAATACTTAATGATTGTGAAGTGTTTTCAAGTTTTATCCTAATCAAGATCCATGAATTGAATTATGTTAGAGTAATGATATTTTATTTCATTTTGTAAGGTTTCAAGAAAAATTTTAAAATATCAATTAAGCTATGTTCTTGAATTGTTTACAAAAATATGGTAATCGTTTTCAGTAAAATTGTTTTTCGAAATTTTTAACATAAAGAACGGTAATGATACTTCTATCCATAAGGTTTACTATGTTCCTTTTTCAATTGGAAAACATTGTAATGGTAAGGTCCTTTATGATGTTGTTAATATAGATGCTTGTCACCTACTTGGGTAGATCAAGGCGATTTGATATTATCGTTGTTGGTATAATTTATAAAAAAAAAAGTTACAAAATTAAAGATGAGCAGAAGTAGATAAAACAATTTTTTTTTGCATTATAGGTTTTCATAAAAACTTCTTAGGATCTTTGTTATAGTCTAAATACATACAAGAGATTGCATACCTCAACCAATGAGTCTTTCTTCCTATGCACCAAGTTTATAACTGTAGCGGTATGTGGGTACCTCGATTTTGATCAATCTTCTAGTGAAAATCCAAGAACTATAATGGCCTCCAATAATAGCTCTAAGAATTTCTCTCCCTTTCTCTCACTTTTCTCTCAGGTTTCTATGCAACCGTCAAACTAATATTTTCAGTCAAAACTAAATACTACATAACACGGAGTGGAATTCGGCCAGCCCTAGCGGGCAAAGGGGCTAGCCAAATTTCGTTACTAATTTAGCAGTATGGTGGGCCCTAATGGCCCACCAATTTGTCCAGCCATTTTCTCCCTTTGGTAAAATTTCCTAGAAAACTATTTAAGTCTAATTGATCTCATGTAACTAAAGATATTAGTGTAGGTTGGAGAACTAAATAGACTTATTTAATTAAGCTCCAATATACTAGAGCCCAGTTATAATTAACTCTTAATACAAGTGGGCTCGTACTATTAGTTATGGACTTATTCCACTAAAAGTCCAAATTATACTCTTGAATTAAATAAATATCGCAAGATACTTTATAATTAAAATTATATCCATTTAACAATTAACATGTTCATGTGACTTTCCATATGAATACCGATAATTGGAGTTAGGTAAAATTACCATTTTATTCCTCCAATTATATTTTTCAATTCCTTGATATAAAACTATTTCTAATAGATGACTAGACTTACAAAAAGTCTTCAATTAATAAAATATCTAATTTTATTAATTATTTAGCTAAAGTTTAAATTATCTAAACTTTTATAGCTTTTTAAGGCAGTATTCACTTCTCTATATAATAAAGTTGTGGATTCCATATCTATAAGCATATAATCTCAATACCCATAATAATAGATTACCAAAATGCTAGGGTCTAATTGTTTGATTTAACTGGAGATAATATGTCTTAACTTTAATAAACAACTTTATTAAAATATTCTTCTAGTAAATAAATTACGAAACTTTTTGACATTTACTATTGTATCAATAATCAAAATATTATCACAAATACCATTCATAAAATATTCCTTTATTAAATATCCATAATATTCAATAAATATCTATAAATAATAAGCACTTTTTAGGAATAATCCTAATAATCTCCCACTTGCATGAAAAGTAATTTATTATATCTTTTGCATCTCTAAACCCATAAGGTGACTCTCAAAGCTCTTATCAGGTAGTGCATTGATCAATAGATTAGATAGTTCAGACAAGATCTTATACATAGTCACTTCTTATTGATTAATAATATCTCGAATGAGATGACACTTTCTATTAATATAGTTTGCTCTTTTATTGCTTCTAGGTTCCTTTGAGTTAGTAACTACTCCATTATTGTCACAGTATAAAGTTAATGATTTATTAGCAAAATGAACCACTTGCAAATCTATCAAGAATTTCTAGAGCCAAATAACTTCCTTAGCAGCCTCACAAGCAGCTACTTACTCAGTGGTGGAGTCAACAATGTAAGTTTATTTCACACTCCTCCAAATGATAGCTCCTTTGCTAAGAGTAAAAATAGAATCAGAAGTTGACTTTCTGAAGTCAGGATCTGATTGGAAATCAGAATCCGTGTACCCAATAGAAGTAAGGTCTTCTCTAGAATACACAAGCATATATTCTCTAGTTCTCTGAAGAAACTTCAGAATATGCTTAACTATCACCCAATGTTCTGGTTCTAGGTTTGATTAGAATCTACTAATAGAACTCCTACTACAAAGCATATATCAATTTGGTGCATAACATGGCATATTTTAGACTTCTCACTACTGAAGCATATAGTATCCTTTTCATGTCTTCTATCTTTTTTCGCATTCTTAGGAGATTGCTATTTGATAGTTTAACCTTGTGTTGAAAAGGTAACAACCATTTCTTGGAGTTTTTTATATTAAATCTAGCAAAGATTTTATTTATATAAGAGGCTTGTTGTAAAGTTATGAATTTGTTCTTCCTATCACGAATGATTTGGATTCCAAGTACATAACTTGCCTCACCAATATCCTTCATATCAAATTACTTTGCAAACCATACTTTAGTAGTTGTCATTACACCTACATCATTTCCAATGAGTAAAATGTCATTTACATAAAGTACCAGAAATACTAATTTTCTATTTTCTATCTTTTGTAGACATAAGGCTCCTTTAAAACTTGATCATATCCATAAAATTTAATAGCTTGATCAAATCGTATAATCGACGATCTAGATACTTGCTTTAGTCCATAGATACACCTTTGCAAGAGACAGACTTTTTCCTTATGGCCCTTTTCCACAAAACCATCTAGTTATATCATATAGATATTTTCGTCAAGATTACCATTTAAAAATACAGTCTTCACATCTATTTGCCAAATTTTATAATCAAGAGCTGCGACTATGGATAAAAAAATATAAATAGACTTTATCGTAGCAATAAGAGAGAAGGTTTCCTCGTAATCGATTCCTTCTTTCTAGATATAACCTTTTGTTATAAGTCTTACTTTGAAGGTCTCAACCTTCCCAACTATTCCTCTTTTTCTTTTATAGACTCATTTGCACCCTATGAGTTTACTCCTTTGGCTGGATCCACAAGTTTCTAGACATGATTAGAATACATAGACTCTATCTCAGATTTCATAGCCTTTCGCTATGAGTTGGCATCAACAGAAAGCTACTTTCATTATGGAGTCAAAGAGCATTGGAAAATGAACCATTCAGATTATTTAACTCAGAGTAAGAAAGATAATGGCAATGTATCTTTCTTTGTGACATGTTTAGAACACTACAACTTATAGTATTTCAATAATCACATTTTTTAATTCCCCAGAAAAAATAAAGTTAAATGAATGGATGAAGATTGAAGCTAGAAACACTTAGGAGTCAAAGAACTGAAGCAATAGAAGACATCTTTTATTTTATAAAAGATCATTTATGAGTTTAAATTTTATTAGGATTGTAGCTCTTACTTTGGGCAAAATTATTATTTTTTGATTATGTTTGAACTTTTAGGTTGTTAGTTATTCAATAAAGGCTTCATATTTACTTTAGACTATTAGATCTATAAGTTATAAAATTAAAACTCATATCCACTACTTATTCAATTATGACATTAATAATGACAAACAAGGAAGTTTGTAATATCTTAGCAGATTAACTTTGTTCGTTAATCATAAAAGACAGTTTCATTTATGATAATAGTTATCACTAAGATATAAGCAATGATTCTTTATTAGAAGATTTATCAATACCAATCATAGCTCAGAAGAATGGTATTATAGAAAAGAGAAATAGAACCCTTGATCGACATGGTTGATTTTATTATTCATCATTATTGATATCATTTTAGGAATATAAATACTGATTTTTAATATTATTTCATCTTATTTTGTTTCTAAAACACCTTATGATCATTGACTAGTTATAAGTTTTATTTGTCTCATCCTCGTAAATGACAGAGTCCTACTTATGTGTTAAAGAAACAAAAAGATAAGATGAAATAGGATTTAAGAAGTATAATATTTGTATGTTATCCCAAAAGGTACGAGAGGTTTTTTCTTTACGGTTTTATAATAATAAGGTATTTGTAATTACAAATGTGATCTTGTTTGTAAAAAGGACTGTATAAATAATTACAAACTTAAAAGCGAAGTAACTATCATTGAAATCACTAGAGACTACAACCACAAATATTCCAAATGTTGAAATGCCTATGTTAATGAGATAATATCATTTCGGAGAACTACAACTTCTCCAACACAAAGAATAATTTTACAACAACAAGTTCTACAAGGGACTCAAGCTCTAAACCTACCAGTTTTACAACAAGCACCACCTACTGCTGAGCCACTTTCTACAAAACAAAATGCTCAATCCATAGTACAACAACAACTAGCCATTGATATACTGCAGAATCCCCCACAAACTCGTCATAGTAGGAGGGTTATAAAGCAACCCAAAATATGGCAGGGTGAATTCTTCCAAACTATATATGAAATTTTGGAAGTCGATCCTTCGACCTATGACAAAACTATAAAGGATTCCTCTTCTTCTTCTTGTTAGGGGTTCTCTTCTTAAGGGTAGTCTTAGACTTCTTATCCTTTCCTTTTAGATTATGTCTAGTCTTCTCCTTAGAGGTGTCAATATCTATAAGGTTTTCCTCAGCTTTCTATTTTAGAAGGATCTTTTCAGCCAGTTGGAGCTCGTGCGTAAGACCAAACAACGAATACTCCTTTCAATTCAACCAACAATTTAGACATAATTGGTCGAATATCTCAATAAGCAAGTTCAGATACATATCAATTTGAGTCTCCTTATCAATTTTTGCTCTATTAATTTCAGCTTCATTAAGGTGACCAATTACCTTAAGCATATGATCCTTAACTGGTTGGCCATGTTTCATTTTGAGATTAACGAGAGTAGCAGTTGCGTCTCTTTGAGCCTGCTTGGATTTATCAGCAAGCATTTCTAACAACTCGTTCATCATTTCACATGCAGTTTCCATTCTTTGATGTTGATGTTGTAACACCTCAAATAATGATGCAAGTATTTAACATTTTGCTATATCATCTGAATCCTACCATTTAAGGTATGCGGCTGTATCTGCATCTGAAGATTCCTCATTACGTGAGGGTGAGCATGGAGTGATTAGCACCCACTTATGCTTATCAACTTGAATCACAATGATAATGTTCCATTTCTAGGCTACATAGTTGTTTCCATTCAATTGGTTTTGATTGAGGATAGTTGATAAAGGATGCATCAACATTATTACTGGAAAAAATTCATGCATAAATAAATGTCATAAATTACTTTTGAATAAAACCCTACATGAGGCATGAATTCAAATGTAGATGTAGTTACGCATAAATACTACATTTTATTCAATGATAATCTTGCTCTGAATTAAGATAAGCTTCCTAAGGGAAAGCCCTATCCAATTCTAGTTAAACTAGGATTCGCTTAATTATTAGTAATTATTAAAATATCTCATATTTAATTACTAATAACTACCATTTTATCTCATCATTAGAACTTATTTATAAAACTCTAAGGGGGAATATTAATAAGTCTAACTTGAGTGTTTGACCATTGTTTAAACTCTACCAAAGGTTTTCCATTTACTGCTATCTAAAGGTAATCATAAATGATAAGCTTCTAGAGTTTTATCTGAAAAAAATCTGTTCTAGAAAATAATTTCTATATAGTCTGTTAAGGGTGATCATATATAGAAATCTAATAATAAATTTACAATGGAAAGTATATGTCTTAATCCACTAATTTTTCTCTATCTATTAAAACAATTATAGAATGTATTATGATTTACCAAGTTGTCTAAAACTAATTAGATACTCTAAATCATAATTAATATGTATGACATTATGATAATATCTAGGTGGCACTCCCTATTCGATATGGCAAGTTCTCGTAACTATAGATTTGCAAGGTTAATCATATAATTAATTGCAATAAATAATTAAAGCATTAATAGACATATTTTATAGTCATAGTTACCCTATAATTTAAATTACAAAATATGGAATTAAATTAATGATCTTGATCTTCAAATTTTCTAGTTTCATAATCTTCAATATCTTTCGTGCAAAATCTATTAGTGATAAATACAAATATTCAACACATACAAATTTGGAAAAATATGATATTGTTTGTTTAAAATATTTCATTATTTAAAAAAAAATTTAGATTAATTCAAAATTTAGAAATAATATCTTTTCATAAAAGATATTGTTTTGAATTAAATAATCTAGATATCTTTTGAATTTTAAATAGTTAAAAGATGTATCATAAATAAAATATTTAGCAACATTTTTAATTATCTCAAAGGAAATAAATATAATTATCCAAAATTTCAATATACACAATTTCCTATTCAAATTCAAATAGAGGCATGGGATGAGAGAGGGCACGCCCNAAATAATAAATAGAAAATAAAAATAAGAAAAAAGAAAAATAGGAAACTTGAGTCTCTTTCTTCATCTTCTTCCTCCATTGTTAGTCTTCCTATCTTTTCTACCATTGTTATTCTTCTAAAAAAATTATATAAACTTAGACTTACAATTTTCTGTTACAAGAAAAATACTAATCCTAGAAAAACTACCAAAGAAGAAGTGATGATTGATCATCCTCCTTATTTCAATCCAAACAAAAAGAGAACACCATAAAATTTTATAAACATTACTAAGGTTCATAAAGTCAATAAATCCATAAACCATCCAAAATATAAAAAATTGCTATCCATTCACATCATAAGACAAAAAATAAATTAATCATTCTTAGAAACCTATAATGTCAAACCCATCTAAAAATCACAAACACACATATATAAACAGAATAATCAAGAACAAGCCAAAGAGAAGGATTTGTAGTAATAGACCATAATGCTAGTAGCTCTATTACCAATTGTTGGTATAATTTATGAAAAACATGAAAAAAATAAAGATGAATAAAGGCTTAAAAAACAAAAAATTTTCTGGATTATAATTTTTCATAAAAAATATCTTAGGATCTTTGTTATGGTCTAAATATATAAAAAAGATTGTGTACATCAATCAATCAGTCTTCCTTCCTATGCATTAAGCTTATAACTATAGAAGTATGTGAGCACCTCGATCTTGATCAATCTTTCAATAAGAATACAAGAACTCCAATGCTAACTCTAAGAATTTCTCTCACTAATGTTTTCAGTCAAAATTGAATACTACACAACAATTGAAAGGGAGGGGGGAAGGAGTCACAACTAGTCACTACAGAGGAATTCGAGCAGCCCTAGTGGCCCTAGTTGTAAAAGCTTGGATTTTTGGGAGGATTTGTAACGACCAGATTTTTTCTGACCGTTAACTACTTACCTTCTTAGCTTAAAAAAAAATTTAGATACTGAAAATTCATGATAATTTTTTTTATGCTTTTATTTCTTTTTAAGAGATTTATATTCATAACTAACAATTTACTTAAATTTTGAAAACAAGTAAATACTTCTCAATGGTTAAGTACCCTTTATTTAAATTTGATTATAAACTTTTTATTAAGGTGATTTAAATAATGCGTAACCATAAAGGGCTCCCAGGTGAGAAGGGGGGTCACGTACGAACCACCTAAGTCCTAAGCTCTCCATAGACAGTTTAGGTCTTTTTGACAGAACTCTTTATATTTTGCATTTATTTAAATCAAAATATTTTCTCTTTTAGATCTTAAAAAAAAATATTTGTTTAACTTCTATTAAATCGAAATATATTTTCAAGTTCAATTTGATTAAATCATGCATTACGAAATAAAATGCCAAGTTATAAGTATGTTTTCAAATAACATTAAGCTTACATATTTGAAATCATTTGTCTCATAATAAAAACATATGCAGAAGTAATTTTTAATGACGGTATTCTATTGCTCGTGCCTCACATTCATCCCCGCTTCAATTCCATCTCACCCATCAATCAAATCAGAGGTTTCTTTCCTTTGGTACCTATAGCATGGATATTCATAAAGTGTGAGCTTTCGCCAAGTAAGTACAATATAATTCTCATAAAACATTTTTTTTTCTTATGAACAAACAACTCTATTTTTTTTTTGAAAGTCCAGTTATGATATTTAATGAAATTATTACTTTACGCTTTATTATAAGATATTATATCATGATTTTATCTCATTCTTGATTGTAAAGTCTTTTATCTTTCTTATGGGCTCTAATGCACATACCGAGAGTGCACTATCGAATGGGGAATCAGGGGAGCGACCTAAATGAAAACACTCATGGTCATAATCTTAACATACTATTCCTCTGGAATCCTCGCTTAGGGGAGGTCGGTCTTATTTTTCCTCAGATATCCTCACCTAGTGGAGGTTGGTACGACACCTTTAAATTCTTTATCTTATATAGTCTTTTCTTAATATGAGTGGACACGCTTCAATGAACCCAAACTTATATTCAACTATTATAGCATTTCCTTTGTTAAAGTATGTTGAAGTATGATAACATTGTAAAGTAAGCAAACATCTTTTTTTTTATAGCATAGGAAAAGTATCTTTATAAGTATATATTATACATAGGTCATACAATAATAATATAAAGGCAAGTTAATATATGAAATTAATTCAACATATCATACTGTAAACATGAAACATTTTTAACCATCTATGCCATAGGTGCAATTGTACTTACCTCGTAATATGATTATCCTAGTTCCACTCGTTAATTACGTACGTCTAGATCAAAGTTTTCCCTGACGTATACATACTCTATTTGTTAGAGAAAATTTAAATTGGTCTTATACTGTATTTTTTTTAACTTCTAATTACTTAGTGGGCTTAAAATATTTAAGACTCAGTTTTGATCCAGCATAAAACTTCACATTTGAGAAACAATATTACGCTATATTCATTGACTAATTTATACTTTCACTTAGATAGATGAGATTTGATTCTCCTTAACCTTGATCATAGTGATCTTTTTAGTCTATCGATAATTTGGTTGTTGATTTAATTAATATCATCCTAAATCAATTAAGTTTTCTTAATTATATTTCTTTTCAACAAATACTTTGAATTATTCTTGATTAATTTCTTTATTCGTAATTAAGGGTCATAATATAATAATTGAGTCAACCATACTAAGAGATATACAAATTTAATATCGAAAATCATACTTAGACTAAATATTATTTGGTATTGATCGCGCTATGTAGGCCTATCATTAAACTTAGATAAAATACAATTAAAGGCATACATTACTTATTTCCTATAATTGATTTCATGTCTTAAATTTAAGTAAATCTTTTTTTATCCTAATTAGAGATCTAAAATAATTTTTTTTATTTATTCTTATACCAAATTTCCAACCCAATGTTTCAAGTCTTACAATTTATATTTTTATCCAAAATCTTAAGATTTCTAACATTTATGCCCTCTAATGGTAAATATTGAGTTCTATCTTTTTTTTTTTGTTAAAGATTCTTCCTTTATTTACTTTTACACTTTAAATAGTCTTAAAATTTCCTAAAATAACTTTTTCACATATTTGACCCATATTTTGTTAAAATTACACTTTTGACCCAAATACTCAATTTTTTTTTTGCATTTTAGTCCTTCTAACTTTTGAGCAAACATTTTTAATTTTTTGAAAGAATTTCTAGTGGGTAAAAATCTAGATCTAAATCTAAATCATTAAGCTTAGTTCATTTTCATGCATATTTTATTTTAGGGTCTTATACTAAAAAAAATCTTCCACTTTTTTGTGTTTAGTCATTTTGATTTTACTATTATTATTATTATTATGAAGTATTCATATTTAGAGGCTTAAGAAATCAAGAAAATAAGTCTCAATGTAATATAAATTATATAACATCTAAAGTAGGTCAAATATGTTATTACCTATTTATTCTTTTATATAATCTATTTAAACACATAACAAGCAAGGTGAGAGAAATAAATACCTTCTAAGTTTAGATCTTCTTTCTTACGTCTCCCCCACGAAATTAAGTATTCTCTTCTCTTGATTATAATTCTAAATTTTTAGAGTCGATGGGTAAAATATTGTATCTCTTATGGATTTGGAAGAAAGTGAGGCAGAAAGAGTTTTTTTTTTTTGAAAAGGAATAATTGAAAATATGAAGATAGTTTTGGCTAAGTAATTTGAAATGTTAAACATGGATTTGAATTCCCAAATGAATGATCTATTTATAGGCCATCCATGGAAGGTATCCAATAATACATACTTTCACATTCCATTAAATAATCCAAGCATCATTATTATCAATTTGTCAATATATCTTCTTTTCCTACTCCATTACCTTATCTTTTACTTTATTTTTTACTCATCCACTACTTTTGTCTCTAATATTTCTTCTTTTTTAATTATTTAGAATCCAATACCACTAGCTCCCAAAGAAAGTCTCTACTATATTAATCTTTTTTATATCTTTTAAACTATTTTGGAGATAAAAGTTACTAATAAGTTTTGTCTATGTCTTCCACTTTGAATTATGGCCACTAATTTCCAAAGAATATTTCCATTATGATTTTCTTTTTTTTTCCTACCTTTTGAATTACCAATTTACTTTACCCCTTTCCTTTTTTATTCCACTCATTTAAAGTTATTACCTTCCTAAGGTAAAACTTTATTACTTTTCATCTTTTTCTATAACTTATGTTTCACCCTTAGATTTATTTATCTACTTAATTCTTTATATACTTAAATCCTACCCATTCAAATTATGGCATGGTACTATTTTGATGCAACCATTAACTTTAGGTTATAAAATGTAACAATTTTAATGTGACATAAACATGTCACATTTTTAATTAGTTTATATTGATGTATATAATATAATTATTATAAAATCAATTTATTATTAAGGAAAACTAACTTAGAAATTCTAAGTTAAAACGAGGATTAGCTACAGTTTTCTTACGTAATAAAATTTAACATTAAAATAATACTACGCACATAATTTCAAGTATTTGTGAATGCAAACTTAATAAAATTCGACACTAAGTATATAATAATTCTACTAATATTGCAAGTCTAAAGATTCCTAGGGGGTGACAGGGTTATTTGGATATTTTACCCATTTTCTGGATATAATATTGGAATGATTAATTTGCAAAAGTTTTGTGCAGAATGACTAATTTGAAAGAGTTTTGAAAAATTAGGGACTGTTGTACAATTTTTAAAAATTACACGGCCCCATAAGACAGGGCCACGTGACCCTATCATTTTCTCACCCTCTCTCTCTTCTCTCTCTCTCCCGTCGACTCTCTCTCCCTCACTCTTGGTGGAAGAAGAAGGACCGCCACGGAAGCCGCCTCGGGCCGTCATCTGGCCCTCCAGCCCCATCGGCATCGACTTGCTGTGCCAATAGGGAGCTCCACTAGCCATTGCCAGTAACCACTGGTCGTTGTTTCGCCGGAAAGCGCCATTAGAGCTCTATGAAGCTTTTCATTACCGGCGTTGTTTCAGGTTGTTTCAGCCCCCGTTCTTAGGCTCATTGGATTTGTCTCATCGAGAGGAAACTCAAGGTATATATATTTTTACGCCATACTGCCCGAATCAAAGGTTGCCATTTTTGGAATATTTTGTGCTTGAGATCACTTTTTAATCCGGCCGTTGAATCATGATTTTGTTGTCATTTTTGGATCATACTCAGAAAATAGGGAAGTTTGATATATATAATGCCTATGTTTGGTGATTGACATGAAAATCGAAATCAGACGGCTAAGATTTGTCACAATTTATGTGCCACCAGTCTTATGAAGGCTCATACCCGAATTGGACAAGTTATATATCTAACATAGCTATTTTGGGTGCTAGGAATTCAATAAAGAGGCCTGTTTGTGGATTTGAAGCTCCGTTGAGAAGTTGGTTTTTTGCAAAAGGACGATCGAGGGCTTGGAATTGGTTCCTGACCCTCCAGACGATCGTCAACGATACCTTGAGGATTCAATAGCGTGGTATCGCTATTCGTATGAGGTAGAGATTTGGTTACCTTTGTTTTATACTATTTTTGAGTAAAACTTAATTTCTACAACATATGAGAACATATGTGGTTTATTTGAATTTCTTGAACATATGTGATGGACTGTGATGGTATGATATACATATATACTGTATTGCTCTGGGGATTTTTTGAGTGCAGGTTATTTTGGATATATCAAAAATAGGGTTGTTGCACTGCCTGTTTTTCTATAAAAATCTAATATACTTAATTTACCTAAAAACCAGAGAACGATTATTTTCACACCTCAGTTCTGTATTGCACGTGTCATAGGATTATACATAAGCACCGTGTTAGCATCGTAGGTTTATAGTGTGGCACTATGTAAACCCATTTGGCAAGCATAGGCAATTCAATTGCCCTTCTAGATTTGGTAGGCGACACGTGGGTGTCCCTTCTGAGTATGGGCTTAGGTGTCAGGCAGGCTGTTAGGTACACTTATTCCCATCATCCTGGGTTTCCATAGACGAGAGGATGTGAGCTCATGGGTATGGGTTGATTTGTGTCTTGTACATATGAATTAATGGTTTTGATCATATTGCTTTATATACATCTGTACATATATATTTGTGGATTTCTGGTTTGCAGTATATATATATATATATATATATATATATATATATATACATGTTTAGGATTTAAACTAAACATGCAGGAGCTTCCCTTCACTAAAATATTTTTGATCGAGGTAACTATTTTTTCCTACTCGGCATTTTATGCTAACTCTTTTCCTCTCTTCCTTAGGTGGTACCCAGTACGATTTTGGAGATCAGGAGGAGTAAGGGGCCATCGGGATTGTAGTTTGTTATCTCGGTAATGCTTGAAGCATGTCGTTATGGTGTTTGTACTGTTTGAGTTTTGTTTTAGCATTGAACCAAGATTACTACTTTCTATTTTTGTCTGTGAACTCATGTATGCCATTCTGGTGTCTATTCTTACATGGATGATGATGATGTTTGGAGTTATATTTGATTTACGTTCTTTTCGATATTTATTCGATCTATGTTTAATGGTGCATATGAATCGTGGGAGACGTTCATGGGATGGAATTCCAGATATTTTTTCTAAAATGGACTGTTTTTCTAAAACTAAAACTTTTAAACATTTTCCAAATCAAGGAATTTCTCATCCTTGTGAAATTCTCCTTCTGCTACTAGTCCAGGTTTTGGGTTGTGACAGAAATTATGGTATCAGAGCTTTGAGTTTCACAGGTTAGACGTGTCAGCATTAAACTAGATTGAAGTTGATTTTATGTTAAACATTCATCATTATCGCATTAACTATTTGGCATATTGTTTCAAACTTTTAAGGATGCCTCCAAGAAGAGCTCTAAGGCACCAGCCGGGTGCCGAACCTCCTCATCTATATTTCACTCATTTGATCGAGGTAATATAGTAGGCATTCGCCCAAATGAGTAATTCCAGACTATCAGCCTCCAACTCCCAGAGAATGTTAGTTAGATTAGTCTGATCATCTCTAGTGGTTCATGTATCTCCAACTAGGGTAGTTTGATGGTAGACCAGGAGCTCTCACGACAATTGCTTGGTTGTATGAGATGGAGAGGCACTTTCGGGCCCTTGGTACTCCGGTTAAGTCTTGGGTTGTGTTTTCTGTTACTCATTTGACAGGGAGTACAATTCACTGGTGGGAGACAATGGAATGGATAGAAGATGTAAAAGGTCTGACTTAGGAAGACTTTGAATGGATTTTCAAGGCCCATTATGCCAATGAGGATTTATAAGATGAAGTGGTGAAACAGTTTGAGACGTTGATTCAAGGTAACAGAATGGTGTATGAGTGCCTAATAGAGTTGACCGAGTTAGCAAGTGCTACTCTTTGACCGGGTACAAGTGAAAAGTACCGAGTTGCCAAGTCCAGGATTCATCTGAATCGGAACATTTTCAATAGAATTGGTACCCAGACTTTCATACTCTTCTAGAGATTGTAGTGGTTGCCCAGCGGGTAGAGAAAGAAGGATTGGATTCTAGGAGGAACCAACGGAGAGGCAATGACCGGAAAGTCACCAAAAGGAACCAAGGGCAGTGATCAGCCCAAGGCACTCTGAATAGTGGGAGCTCGAATAGCAGTGGCTCTTCAGGGGGTGGCAGAGGCAGTTCGTAAAGAGGATATTTTGTTTGTGGCCAGCAGGGACATCGGAAGAACCAGTGTCCCAACTGTTTGCAAAAATCTCCTTTTTCTCAGGAAGACTATAGAGGAGCCAACTCAGTTCTATTTCTTGTCAGAACACTCAAGCAAGGCTACAATAGTCACAGGGTATTTTGCTGAATTTTACTTCTCCTCAGCCTTAAAGCATCAGTACCGCCCTCAAGGTTTCACTCAGAATTTTCTGACTCCTCAGGCCTCAGGGACTCAGGGTGGGCATGGATATGGCAGTAGTGGTCTAGGATCCAATAGTAGCCATCCGGGCCAAGGAAAAAGCAACAATAGGAAAGGAAAGGTGATCGGCCGATGTGTTGTTAACAGTATGATCCTTCTTTCACACTCTTGGACACATTTTTTGTTTGATACTATGCATCCCATTCATTCATATCCTTATTGTTTTCTCAACTGTTGGGATTAGAATTTTTTGATTTGGATTATGTATTGATGTTGGGTACACCTATGGGAGGAGTAGCCCATGTGTCTAGTATGTGTAAGTCTTGTTGGGTTACGGTCGGTAGTAGAAAGCTTTTTACTAATTTAATTGTGTTGCCGATGGGACAGTATGACGTGATACTCGGTATAGATTAGTTGTCGAAGTATCGAGCTATTGTAGACTATCATAAGAAGTGGGTGACTCTTTTTTCTAGTGATGGGCAACCTATTATCTATCAGGCTAGAATGAGTTTGTTAAAGCATAGTCCTGTTCTGAAAGTGTGCATGGGTGGAAGGAAGAAAGTTGAGTGTTATGGGAACTTGTTTGCCATTGATGAAGAGATGAGGATAGACGATCGAAACCTATGGTTTTTAGTGGTTAGTGAGTATTCAGAGGTATTTCCTGAAGACTTACCTGGGTTACCATCAGATAGGGAGATCGAGTTCTCTATTGAACTAGTTTTTGGAGATTAGCTAGTTTCTATTCCAGCCTATCACATGGCTCGTACTGAGATGGAAGAGTTGAGAGAACAGTTGGACAATCTACTTTCCAAGGGCTTTATTCATAGTAGCACTTCTCCTTAGGGTGCTCTTGTTTTGTTTGCAAAGAAAGCTGATGGTTCGTTGAGACTCTGTATAGACTATTGGAAGTTGAATCAGCTGATAGTGAAGAATAAGTATCCTTTGGCAAGGATAGATGAGTTGTTTGATCAACTCCGTGGTTCAAGTTTCTTCGCGAAGATCGATTTGAGATCTGGTTATCATCAGTTAAAGATAAGGGAGGATGATATACCTAAGATAGCATTCAGAACTCGATATGGTTATTTTGAGTTTCTGGTGATACCGTTTGGTTTGACGAATGCTCCAGTAGCATTTATGGATCTCACGAATCAGGTCTTCAGGCCGTTTTTGGACCGTTTTGCAGTTGTTTTTATCGATGATATCCTGGTGTATTCTAAGACTCGAGAAGAATATTCCGAATATCTGGGGATAGTACTTAAGACCTTGAGAGATCATCAATTGTATGCTAAGAAATTGAAGTGTGAATTTTGGATGTTGGAAGTGAAGATCTTGAGGTATGTGATTTCTCATTGAGGTATTTCAGTCAATCTTACTGAGATAGAAGTTTTCTAGAGTGGGAGAGACCGAGAAATATGACAAAAGTATAGAGTTTCCTTGGTTTAGCAGGCTACTACTGCCGTTTTGTGCAAGATTTTTCGAGGATCGGCTTGCCTTTGACAAAGTTGACCAGAAAGGATGTCAAGTTTGTTTGGGATCATGAAAGTGAAGAAGATTTTGTTCAATTGAAGCAGAGCCCAACACTGGACCGGTTCTTACTATTCCTAACAGTAGCAAGCCTTATGTGGTGTATACTGATGCTTCAAATACAGGTTTAGGATGTGTCTTGATAAAGAATGGTCAGGTTATGTCTAATGCTTCTGGTCAGTTGAAGTGACATGAGAGGAACTATCCCACCCATGATCTAGAGCTTTTAGCAATGATCTTTGCATTGAATATTTGGCGATGTTACTTGTATGGTGTGAAGTTCAACATATTCTCTGATCATAAGAGTTTGAAGTATCTCTTTACTCAGAAGGATTTGAACTTGAGACAGCGAAGATGGATTGAGTATATGGAGGATTATGACTTTGACTTACAATATCATCTTGGTAAGGCTAACATTATAGCTGATGCATTGAGTAGGAAGGCTCGTGGTGCACTAGCTGCATTGGTGTTTGAAGATTGGAGGAACTCAGTTGCGATTGGTGACTACAACTTGAAATATTTTGAGAATGAAGGGGTTGCTTGCCTAAGCAACATTATGATTTCATCATCGCTTCTCTAGACTATCCAAATGAGTCAGTGACAAGAAAGAGAGTTAAGGACAATCTCGAACCGGCTTTAGAATGTTAAACAATTAGATGTTTGGAGCACTAATAGAGAAGGGTTTTTGCTTTTTATTGGGAAGCTAGTTGTAGCTAATGACCTTAATCTTCAAGGAATCATTCTAACGGAGGCTAACAAATCAAGGTTCACTGTACATCCGGGTAGTGATAAGATGTACCGAGACTTAAAGATGTAGTATTGGTGGAAAGTGATAAAAAATGATGTAGCTACCTTTGTGGCTAAGAGTTTGACTTGTCAGCAAGTCAAGCCTGAACACCAGAGGCCAGTTGGGTTACTTTAGCCGTTGCCAATCCTGGAATGGAAGTGGGGCAAGATCACGATGGACTTCATGACCAGTTTGCCAAAGACTTTGAAGAAGAATGACGCAATTTAGGTGGAAGTTGATCGGTTGACGAAGAGTACTCACTTTATACCAATTTGGATAGACTGCTCACTTACTAAGCTCAGTAGACTATATATGGAGAATATCATACGCTTGCATGGTGTGCCTTTAAGCATAGTCTCTAATAGAGATCCAAGAATCACTTTCTAAGTTTTGGAGAGCCTTGTAGAAAGCGTTGGGTACACAGCTGGATATCAGTACAGCTTAACATCTGGAGACAGATAGTCAGTCTGAAAGGACCATTGAAATTCTTGAAGACATGCTACTTTGTTGCATATTTGATATTGGTGGAAACTGGGATGATCATCTTACTTTGGTAGAATTTACTTACAATAACAATTACCAGACCATAGTGGGTGTGTCTTCATATGAAGTATTATATGGGAAGTCGTGTAGGTCGCCTTTATGTTGGGCAGAACCTGAAGAGCATGTTACTCTTGGACCTGAGCTAATTGAGAAGACTACTTAGAAGATTAAGGATATCTGGAAGAGACTTAAGGACATTTAGAGCTGCTAAAAGAGTTATGCTGACCCGAAGAGGCGTGAGGTAGAGTTTGATACCGATGATTTCGTATTCTTGAAAGTGACTTCAAGGTGTGGTGTGACAAGGTTTGGGATTAAGGGTAAGCTTGCTCCAAAGTATATTGGTCCCTTTGAGATCACAGAGAGAATTGGACCAATGGCATATCGCTTGAATCTACCTGCACAGTTAGGTTACGTGCATAACGTGTTTCATGAGTCGATGTTAAAAAAGTATAAGCCGGACTCATCTCACGTTGTCCAGTACGTGCATGTACCGATCCAAGAAGATGTATCTAATAAAGAGCATTCTGTTCGTTTGTTGGCTAGAGAGTTGAAGGTACTTCGCAACTGAGAGATTCCAAATGTTAAGGTGCTTTGAGAACATCACAAAGAAGATGAGGCTACTTGGGAACTCGAAACAGAGATATACGAGAAATACCCTCATTTGTTTAACTTTCAGTCAGAAGTCATATTGTGATGTAAGCCTTGACTTGAATTTTAAATTTTGGGACAAAATTCTTTTAAGGAGGGGAGAATGTAAAAACCCGAATTTTTGGGAGGGTAATTTGGACATTTTACCCTTTCAAGTTTTGTGCAGAAGGACTAATTTGAAAAAGGTTTGAAAGACTGGGGACTATTGTGCAATTTTAAATAATTGCACATCCCCATAAGACAGGGCCATGTGACCCTGTAATTTTCTCACCCTCTCTTTCTTCTCTTTCTCTCTCCCTTACTCCCGGTTTCTCTCGGCTGAAGGAGAAGGATCGCCGTGGAAGCCTTCTTAGGTCATCATCCGCCCCTCCAGCTCATCGGCGTAGACTTGACATGCCGCTAAGGAGCTCCACCGACCGTCGCCAGTAGCCGCGAGTCGCTATTTCGCCGGAAAACGAATTTGGAGCCATTTGAAGCTTTTCATCACCGACGTCATTTCGGGCTGTTTCAGCCCGCATTCTTAGGCTCGTTGGATTTGTCTAGTCGAGAGAAACCTTAAGGTATATATATCTTAACCCTATACTGCCAGAATCAAAAGTTGCTATTTTTGGAATATTTTGAGCTTGAGTTGACTTTTTAATCTGGCCGTTGGATTATGATTTTGTTATCAGTTTTGGATTGCACTCGAAAAATGGGGAAGTTTGATATATATATATATATATATATATATATATATATATATATATTGCCTATGTTTTGTGATTGGCACGAAAATCAAAATCAGATGGCTAAGATTTGCCTAAATTTGTGTGGCACCGGTCTAGTGTGGGCCTGGACCCGAATTGGACAAGTTATATGTCTAACCTATCTATTTTGGGTGCTAGAAATTTAGTGAAGAGGTCCGTTTGTGGATTTGAAGCTCCGTTGAGAAGTTAGTTTTTTGCAAAAGGACTATCGAGGGCTTGGAATTAGTTCCTGACCCTCTGGACGATCGGCAACGACACCTTGAGGATTCAATAGCGTGGTATCGCTATTCTTATGTGGTAGGGATTTTGTTACCTTCGTTTTATACTATTTTCGAGTAAAACTTAATTTCTAAAACATATGAGAACAAATGTGGTTTATTTGATTTTCTTGAACATATGTGATGGACTATGATGGTATGATATACATATATATTGTATTACTCTAAAGATTTTCTGAGTACAAGTTATTTTGGGTATATCAAAAATAGGGCTGTTGTGCTGCCCGTTTTTCTATAAAAACCTAATATACTTAATTTCGTGAAAAACCAGAGCACGATTATTTTCACACTTCAGTTCTGTATAGCACGTGTCATAGGATAATACATAAGCATTGTGTTAGTATCATGGATTTACAGTATGGTGCTGCATGCCCAACCGTTAGTGTAGAATCTGTAAACCCGTGTAGGATTTTGTTACTTCTGATTACATCCCCATTTGGCAAACATAGGCAATTTAGTTGCCCTTCCAGATTTGGTAGGCGACCCATGGGTGTCCCTTCTAGGTATGGGCTTAAGTGTCAGGCAAGTTGTTAAGTACACTTAGTGCCATCATCCTGGGTTTCCACAAATGAGAGGATGTGAGCTCATTGGTATAGGTTGATTTGTCTCATGTGCATATGGATTGATAGTTTTGATCATGCTGCTTTATATACATATGTACATATATATTTGTGGATTTCCAGTTTGAAGTATATATATATATATATACATGTTTTGGATTTAAACTAACCATGTAGGAGCTTCCTTTCACTAAAATGTTTTCGATCGAGGTAATTGTTTTTCCTACTCGGCATTTTATGCTCACTCCCTTCCTGCCTTCCTCAGGTGGTGTCAAGTACAATTTTTGAGATCAAGAGGAATAAGAGGCCTTCAGGATTGTAGTTCGTTATCTTGGTAATACTTGAAGCATGTTTTTGTGGTATTTGGACTGTTTGAGTTTTGTTTCGCATTGAACCAAGATTACTACTTTCTATTTTTGTCTGTGAACTCATGTATACCATTCTGGTATTTGTTCTGATGTGGATAATGATGATGCTTAGACTCATATTTGATTTACGTTCCTTTTGATATGTATTCGATCTATATTTAATTGTGTATACGAATTATGAGAGAGATTCACAGGATAGAATTTCAGATATTTTATCTAAAATGGACTGCTTTAATAAAACTAAAATTTTTAGACTTTTTCAAATAAATCAAGGAATTTCTCATCCTTGTGAAATTCTCCTTTTGCCACTAGCCTGGATTTTGGATTATGACAATAATGGCTAGCCAAATTTCAATGCTAAATTAGCAGTAAAGTGGATCCCAATGGCCCATATATCAAACCGACCTTTTTCCCCCTTTTGTGTAATTGTCTAGAAAGCTATTTGAGCCCAATTGAACTAATGGAGGCCAAGATATTGGTGTAGGTTAGGGATCTTAATAGATCAATTTAATTCAAGCTTTAATAGACAAGAGTCCAGTTATAATTAACTCTTAGAGCGCATTTGGTTGCAGTGGTATAATGATAATAGTAATAGTAATAATAATCAGAATAGAATGAAAAATGAATGATAATATAATTATGTTAAATGGAGATTCTTATGTCTGGTTAACTATGCAATGGAATGGAATTAGCTACATAATGACAAAAATACCCTTAAGCTGAAAATAAATATTTTAATTATTTAAAATAACATTTAGCATTAATTTATTTTGTTAAATTATTTTACATTTATCATTATTTTATTTATTTTTTTAAGATTATTTCATAATTAGTTCATATATTTAATTAAAAAAAAAACAAATTTGATAAGAAAAAAATATTAAAAAAATATTTCATGAATAAAATTAAAAAATTGTTATTTTCTTCATAAAATATGTATTCTTAATAATTTTTCATTTTTCATATAAGGTTAATTGGAGAAAAGAGAAAAAAGCCTATGGAATAGAATGGGTTTCCATCAAAGATTAGGTGGAATGCAATTATATCTAATTCTTTTTCATTGGAAAATCTTTTTCTATTCTGGCATCCTAAACAAACATTAGAATTAAGCCATTTTAGAATCAACTCTATCATTTCATTTCCATTCTCCCTAATCAAACGTGCTCTTAATACAAGTGAGCTTGTACTGTTAGTTATGGACGTATTCTACTAAAGGTCCATACTGCGTTCTTGAATTGAGTAAATATCACAAAATACTTTATAATTAACATTATGTCCATTTGATAATTAACATGTGCATATGTATCCCCACATGAATACCGATAATTGAAGCTAAGTAAAATTAATATTTTTCCCTTCTAATTATATCTTTCAATTCCTTGATACAAGACTATATCTAATGGATAACTAAATTGTATAAAAAGTCTTCAATTAATAAAATATCTAATTTTATTGATTACTTAGCTAAGGTTTAAATAATCTAAGCTCCTATAGCTCCCCAATGCAGTTTTCACTTCTTTATATAATAGAATTATGAATTCTATATCTATAAGCATATGTTCTCAATGCCTATAATAATGCATTACCAAAATGCTAGGATTTAGATCATCAATTTCTTGATCCGTACCTTTTAACATCTCAAATAATACAAGTTATAAACACGGGTTCATAACTTATTTTAAGATTAAAAAAGACATCCATTAATTTTTAAATTTGTGAGAATATGTTCTCGTCAATGGCACTTATTGTAAGACTATATTTCACATGGTCTTTGTTCAGAGTTTATATACGAAGACTTTTTACACATAGTCATATCAATATAGATTAAGATACACTATAAATGTATAAAGTCTTGTAACACAATCCACGATTAGTGTCTAGCTTTTCTTATTAGTTGTGAATAGTCTCATTTGATTTAATTAGAAAAAATATGTCTTAACTTTAATCAACAACTTTATTAAAATATTTCACTAGTAAATAAATCATCGAACTTTTTGACATTAACTATTGTACTAATAATCAAAACATTATTACAAATACTATGCATGAAATATTCTTTTACTAAATATCTATAATATTTAATAATAACCATAAATAATAAATACTTTTTGGGTATAATCCTAATAGTAGCTACTCATAATAGGAAGGAAAATAACTATGTGTTCACTTGAGCAGGCAAGAAGATTGCCCTTATGATGCCATTCATCTTCCCCCAACATAACTTTAACTGACCCAAGCATTCTTAGAGTTAGTCCAAGAAAGCAAGTTGATGCTAGCTAAACTTTTGAAAGAGACCAATCAATCTGATTTCCCTCTTCCTCTATGAATCCAAGATTTAGTGCATGAGTTTTCCGACCTTACTCCATAAGAATTTCCAAATAAGCTCCCCTCATGCATGATATCGTACATTATATTGACTTGGTCTTGTGCTCTAGATTGCCTAATAAGCCCCATTATTGCATAAGCCCCAAAAACATGAAACTTTTTAAATAATAGTGGATGAACTAGTTGAGGAATAACTCATTTATGTTAGTTTGAGTCCTCATTCTATGTTTGCACTATTAGTCCCTAAAAAGGATGGTTTCTAGTGCATGTATAATGAAGTATTAATTTTTGATTCTCTAGTTGGAGGATATGTTAGACAAGTTGGCTAGCTCTTAGATTTTTTCCAAATTTATTCTTCAAATTGGCTACTATCAAATACAGAAGTGATGAATGGAAATGGCTTTCAAAACTCATGAAGGCCTTTATGAATATTTGGTGATACTGCAACAAAAAATGCCTTTCAAGGCGCTTTATAAGTGCCTTGAAAGGCCTTTCACGGCGCTTACAAAAGTGCCTTGGTTTTAGGTGCTATGATAGGCCTTGGCTACAAAAGCATTTATAAGGCGCCGTGGAAGGTCTATCAAGGAGCCTATTAGGCACCGTGAAAGGCATCTTCCACGGCGCCTATAGAGCGCCGTGAAAAGAATCTTCCACGGCACCTATAAAATGCCGTGGAAGATGTCTACCAAGACGCCTATTAGGCGCCGTGAAAGACATTTTCCACGGCACCTATTAAGCGCCTTGGTAGATAATTTTTAGGGAGTATTTGTAACGTATTTGTCTATACTACTCCTTGGAATTTTATAAATGTAATCCAAATTCATTACATATACCAAATATTTGAAATAAAATGGAGTATAAATATATATATTTACATAGTAATATTAAATTAACATAATAATCCATATAGTCTATATATACATTAGTTTTCTAAGCCAAACTAACATAGTCATCAAAGACTACATATACCACAAATAAACAAAGATTAAGAACCTCAAATGAGAAATTGTATTAGTTCTTTGACCCACTCTTCAAGAAGTCTGTTGATATCATCCTTTTTATAGAAATTTTGTCCATTAAACTACAAATTCAAACACCTTATTTGTTAGAAACTTATCAATCAAACTATAAATTAGAATAGAACTAATAAAACATATGGTTACATACCATTGTGGTAAATGATTTAACATTGGCTTGTTCAATGACTTCTTTCATAAATTTACATATGTAGAATCCGCACTCAACATTTGTCGGTTGTCTTAGGCACTATATATAAGCATAAAGTAAACATAAGTAATTTTAATTAATCTTCCACCTAACAAGTGTTATTAATTCAAATTTAGTACCTTTATTAACTTATAAACCGGACCATTTGATCGTCCTTTCTTCCCTTTTTCTACATTATATATCTTGAATGCACTTTGAATTGGAAATGCGCAAACACAATAATAAAAGGTTAGCAATACAACCATAAGAAACTAAACTATAACAAAATAACTATTAGAGAACTTACTCGATCATTGTTAAACCAATTTCTTCACGGAGAGCTAAGCCGAGAAGATCTAGAAACCATGCATAATCTTTAAGAGGATAAATGATCAGCAACATCCAATGGTCTCTACTCATAAAATTGATGATAAAGATTATTAATATGTAGCAATTAACTTCATACAGGAAGAAGTTGATCATATGACAATTTGTTAAGTTTAAAATCTTACCCACGATTCCAAGGTGTAATTAGAAATTGATGTTCATTCTCTATGGATAACATCCGGGTTGCTAAACTTATAGCACGATCCTCACGTGGACCACCTTCTATAGCAACTGCAGTAGGATCGATAAACATATACCTAGCTTGATAGCCATATTAGGTCACTAAATGGTGTAAATGCCTACAAGTACAAAATGCAATGTGAATTAAGTGTTGTATTATATAATTGCCAACTATAGATACATGTATATATATGAAGTTCTATATATATTAAAAAAATAAACTTCTTACCTCATGTATAATGTAATAGATACGACCCTAATCTTTTGTAACGTGAAAAACTCAACTATGTCTTCTTTGAATACGGGCAAACAAAAAACTTCTCCAAACACTTCTTCATCAAAGGGAACATTAACAACAACACCTTCATCTACTCCTTAAATGGTATTCAATAGTAATTTTATAGAAGCTGGTGTACCATCAACAAATTTAAACTGTGTTTGTGTAACAGATTCCGCTTTATTTCTTTGTGGATGTACTCTTTCTTGTATTTGAGGTGGCTGTGATTGTGAAGATTTATTCTTCCCCGTTTGATACCTATTTATATCTTTAAACTCCTAAAATCCAAATAAATGATGAAATATTAACAAACAAGTTAATAATTCACATTAGAATTCAATAAAGGATGAATTTATTTGGAAAATGGGTCTGCATACCAAATTATCTTCAAAGATGACAAGCATCTTAGGCCATGCAAGATGCGATCCAAGTGCATCACCTACCAACCTTGTATCATCATCTGGATTTGGAATAGAAATTAGGGCTGTAGCATCAAGAACAACCTCCACTGATACACGAAAATTATTCTCCCCCAATTCTCTGCCATCAATAATAGTTGATGAGGTTGACTCTTGTACATGTCCTAAAGCAACTATGTTATCACGAGACCCCACTGCAAGCTTGCATGGTCGGTTCTACAATATAGAAAATCAAACACATTTTATAAATATAAGTAGTTAATCAATATGTTAAGAAAGAAACTCATACAAACATATTTTTTTGAGTCATGAAGATGTTCCTACAGCCACTATTGGATTTATATATATCTTTTGTGGTTGCACTTCTTCCCTTTGAACTTTTGGCCGTGAAGGAGTTGTATTAGAACCACCAACATTACTTTATTGTCCTGCTTGAATCTTAGCAATTTTCTGCTTTGAACCGTTCTTCTTGTTCTTTAAGCATTTGTTGCATCTTGCATGTTTGTTCATCTTGCCATTGTTTCAAATCAAATGATTGTTGCTTCTTTGTTAGAGTAGGTTGATGAAAATATTGTCTGTGGCTAACGTGAAATCCCATTCCCTGTACACGTCCAAAATATTCAGGAGTGCCTAAAGCTATTGTTAAGATATCATTAGAACCATCTATCTCGACATTTCCCTCTTGGAATTGTTGATTATAATCTTCCTACAAAACATGTACAAAATTGAACATTAGACTATGCTATATTTTTAACAAAATTACAAATTAATATAATCAATATGTTGTAATAAGCAACTTACAATTCTATCAACTACTGCTTTGATTTCCTCAGTATGGCCTCCTTTTTTAGAGACACGTCCTCTACTCCATAGCTCGGATCTATCAATATCATATCGGCTTTCGTCTTTTTCAATCTTAGCTTCTAATCTAGCATAACCCAAGTGAGACATACGATGTGGATATTTATTTTGTGTTGCTCTTCCCTGTCGTACTTTCCTAGCTTCCTCCCATTCTGCACTTAATCTTTTCTTAACAAACTCATCCCAAACTTGGGTTCAATCCACAGTATATATGATGCTGGAGGATGCTCTAATAACCCTGGACAAGTATGTCTATACTTATAAATCAGTTCAGTTGTAATCTAGACTTAAAATCTCTCCACATTTTCCCACAACTTTTTAAAGTTTCTTTTTTTGCTTTGTAATCCAATAAAAATGTTTCCTACAATATAAAAGAAATAATTTAATACCAAATATATATTCTAATAAATATGAAATAAAAATATTCATGTTCATACCAATATTATATGCCAGAGCTCATCTTTTAGGTCCGTTGGTACAAGCGTCCAGTTATCAATGTTTATTAGGATCTTGAGATGAACCATAAGGCCACAAAAGCTCGCCAAATGTTTACCTTCATCCCCAATTAGTTATCCCCAATCATTATATGTGACAACTTCTTTTCTGTTATCACTTCTTTTTATAATCAACTCCTTCATTTGAGTCGTTCCTCTTGGTTTCTTTTTGTGTTTTCTTTCTCCTTGACTACTTTGTGATGGTGTAAATTGATAAACATCATCTGCACCTTCATTTTCCATGTCAATAATTACCTGTTAAATAAAACCACAAATGTAGATCAGAAATTAAGATAGAAAATAATAAGCATGTAAACATAAGAGATAATATATTTAAAAAAACAAAACATCAATCCATAAAGACATAAAAATGAAACCAAAATATATAACTTATTTGATTTGTACCTCATTGGTTTCTTTCTTTGATTATCAATCCAAATACCTTCACCATCATCTCGTAAACATGTAACATCACCTTTATTAACATCTTCTATCAAAGCCTCCACCGAAACTCCTTTTGAGAATATTTCATGAGCAACAAGTATTTCATTCTCATCTTCAACTCCTAAATTTTGATGTTCTTTTTGTTTTGTTATAAGAACAATCGACCATCGAGCATCAAGTGGATCATTGATGTAAAATACTTGTTTCACTTGTGTTGCCAATATAAATGGATCATTCTTGTGACCTATCTGGTTTATATCAACTAAAGTGATACCTAACTCATCTTCTTTAACCCCATGGTTACTCTCCATCCATTGACACATAAACATCAGGAACTGAAATGTGACAAAATCATTTCAACCACAATCTATTTAAAATGCAAAATTAACAATTAAAAAATCCAACATATTAGTACTCATACTCTAAAATAGGAAAAAATGAAATCAAACTATTAATTGTAATAACTAATTGGAATTACCCGTTCGCAAAACCAACTAATAAAAGTTCGATGAAGTTCCTTCTCTCTTTTTGATTTCATTGAGAATTGTGTTTTGATCTAATTTATATGCTCACTTTAACAAATCATCCCCATAATAAACTATTATTATTAAAGAATTCAACATTCAATCAATACAAATCTAATTCACAATAAAACTAACTCGATGAAAGGTTGGACTTCAGCTATATTTTGTAACATAGTACGATATGTTTGGTCTAGTTGTTCTCGTTTAACTGTACACACGACACCACCACTTATGCTTTTATTAATATTTGAAGATGCGGGTACTCCGATAACTTCTACATTTGCCAAAAACTCAGAATAAAACTCAACAGTTTCTTCTGCAATATAACACTCTACAATGCATCCTTCTGACCGGCTTTGATTTCTAACATATCCTTTCAGAATTTTCATGTATCTCTCAAATGGATATATTCATCTCAAATAAATAGGACCACATAACTTCACTTCTCTAACCAAATGTACAGTAAGATGTATCATTATATCAAAAAAACTACGAGAAAAATACTGCTCCAATATGCACAATGTTACAACAAGTTCACGTTGTAGTTCGTCTAACTTGGATACATCGACCACCTTAGAACAAATTCCATTAAAAAATAAGCATAATCTGGTGATTGCATATCGAACATTTTTAGGTAATACGGACCTGATCGCTATAGGTAGCAAATGTTATATTAGTGTATGACAATCATGAAATTTAAGTCCAACTAGTTTCAAATTGTTCATATCCACTAATGTTCTAATATTAGAAGAATAGCCTTTAGGAACCTTCACATTAAATAAAGATTGACACAATTCATATTTTTCTTCCTTTTTCAATGTGAAGCAAGCAAGGGGTAAATATGTTCGCTTCTCCCCCACTTTGGGGGCTAACTCTTTTCGAACACCCATGTCAACAAGATCCATGCCGGCACCAATACTGTCCTTATTCTTCCCTGGAATATTTAATAAAGTTCTAATTATACTATCACATATGTTCTTCTCAATATGTATGACATCTAAGTTATATCTCAGAAGTAAATGTTGCCAATACTCCAACTCAAAGAATATAGATTTCTTCTTCCAACAACTCTTTGGAGTTTTTACAACCTTCACATTACTGCGTCTTTTTCTTTTCTTACTGATATCACTTATTTTAACATTTCCAAGCCTAAATTCGAGCATAGAGACTGTTTTTAGTATCTCTATCCCAGTTAAAGGTTGTGGTGCTAATTCAAATTCTTGAGAACTATTAAATGTTTTTTTCCAATTTTTGTATACATGTTTGCAAGATAAAAATCTTCTATGGCCCATATAACTCAATTTTCTAGCATGTTTTAAGAACTGATAACTTGTTTTCTCATCACAAATAGGACATGCTTTATATCCTTTAATGGAAAACTCAGACAAATTCCCATATGCAGGGAAGTCATTGATTGTCCATAGTAACACAGCCTTAAGAGTAAAATCTTCATCCTTATATGCATCATAGGCTTTCACACCATCATTCTACAAACTGTTCAATTCATCAATCAATGGGACTAAATATACATCAATATTATTACCAGGTTGTTTAGGTCTTAATATTGACATTGTAAGAAGTGTAAATTTTCTTTTCATATACAACCATAGAGGAAAATTATAGATTACAAACACTACAGGCCAACAACTGTATTTGCTACTTAGAGTTGTATGAGGATTAATACCATCCGCAGATAGACCAAGATAAAGATTCTTTGGATAACTTCCAAAAGAAGGCCACTTGTAATCTATGGTTTTCCAAGCTGGTGAATCGGCTGGATATCTAAGTTTACCATCTTCTATCCTCTCATTCGCATGCCATAGATCTTTAGCATGCTCACGATTTCGTAATAGACGGGTAAAACGAGGAATTAGAGGAATATACCAAAAAACCTTAGCATGGGTTCCAACTTTTATCTCTTTAGAATTCTTATTCTGTTGCCACCTAGGCTCACCACATACTGGACAAAAAATTGCATCTTTAAATTTCTTTCGATATAAAATACAATCATTTGGGCAAGCGTGAATTTTCTCATATTGCATACCCAATGAGCATAAAGTCTTTTTAGCCTCATAAAAGGAAGGTGGCATCTCATTATCATTTGGCAATATCTCTCGTAGTAAAGCTAACAAGTCTGAAAAACTCTTATCACTCTATCCATGTCTTGCTTTCAAATTATATAATTTCAATAATGCAGACAACTTTGTAAATTTCGTGCAACCCGGATAGATCAGTTTCTCAGCATTATTTAACAATGATTGAAACTTACCAGAATCTACATCTATTTCATATTGTGCATCATCAATCATTTCAAAAATATATCATTTGAATGTAACTCATAATCATCTCTTATACTCTTCTTTGATGAACATCCAGTAATTGGAACCTTTTCACCATGCCAAATCCATTGTTTATAACTTTGATCTATTCCATTGAAATATAAATGTTCTTTTATCTTTTTAACACCTATCTTTTGTAAATTTCCACATTTAATACACGGACATGGAATTAAATTGGAATATTTGACATTTTCAATAGCAAACTCCAAAAAGCTATCAACTCCCTTTCTATATTCAGTCGATAGTCTATCTGCCAATATCTATTCCTTATCCATTCAAAGCACAATTGAAAAAAAAATAAAAAATAAACAAATGATATGAAAAACTAACTAATTCAATTGAGTACCATAAAAAATTGTATATAATCTCCCCTATTTCTAGCATTAACCAATTGAGTAACTAAACCACTAATTATAAATTAACACTCATTTTAAATTATTCTTATATTTCTAAGTACTACCAAATTCAGAACTTAATTTATTCTTAAATAGTCTCATTTGTTACAAACAATTTGTCAATCAACCAAATATAACATATGATAAAATAATATCAACACAAATAATAAACTCAACCAATCTCACATAATTATAACATCATCATATAACCACAACATACAATTTCCTATATGATATCATATCTCATCTAGTTTAAATTTTCCAAAATAATAAGATAAAACCAATATGAAAGTGATATGCATAAGTCAACAAAAGAAAAAAATTTGAGAAAACATACCTCAGTTTGCTCAGTTTGCTAATTCAAAAGTAATCTCAGTACTCTAACTTCTACTAAAACCTATATGCAAATTAAAATGATAAATTAAATTAAACATTTATGATCCATAAGACTTTAAATTAAACATTGAATATGTAAATTTCTAAAAACCTATACAATATTCAATTAAAATTGCATAAATTTGGTTTAATTGACACTAAGGATGGAAATTAAAAAGCATAACCTGATATATGATTTCTAGTAAATAAACATGAAATTGGTGTAAATTCATATCACACACTTTCAATTTGAAACTTTTTACAACTAAATAAACTCACATTTCACCTAAAATAAATAAAAAAAATAGCAACAAAATAATAACAAATTTGGATTAATTTACTCTTAAATAATAAAACTTACTCAAAAATAAGATTTCTACTAAATAAATAGTCTAACTCGGCATTACAAGAGTAAAGATTATCAATACATGCTCAAGATATTCACATTTGATAAATTAGGGTTTCCAAATATAAACTCTTTCAAATATAACCTAAAACATGAATTTTCTACAAAATAATTGGTCAAAATCATGGTTAAGACAATGGGTAATCTAATTTTAGTGACAAAAACGAGTTTAAAAGCTTAAACATATCTTGTTTACTAGAAAAAATGGTGAAAATGGTGGAACAGGGAGACTGGCCGTAGTTGGAAGTGAAGAGGGAAAAGGGTGAGAAAAGTAAGAGGGAAGTGACATGGCCTCGTTTTTTTGGGTCCTTTACCCCTACCTCGGCACCATATGGGCACCGACAAAAGTATATCACGGCGCCTAATGGGCGCCGTGAAAGTTAAATACTACGGCACTTTTTAGGCGCCGTGAAAGTTATATTCAACGGCGCTTATTAGGTACCGTTAAAGATTCTATACTACGGCGCTTTTTAGGCGCCGTGGTATTTTTCCGTTTATCACGGCGCTTCCGTACACGCGCCGTGATAGTACACATTTGTAGTAGTGTGATACACTTCGGGCTATGGAATACTCCTAATACATTCATGCGTCTCATGTTAGGGTGCAAACAGCTTCACGGCATTCTTCCCTCTAAGATAGAATGACTAACTCAATTAAGAGCGTACTCCCAAAGGCAAGTGATAGACAACGATCTCATGGAAAATATCTCTAGCCTAACGACTTTTTGTTTTTTCGCAAAGTCTCACTAGTATATCAGTGCAACTCCATCCACACATATATACAATAAGCATTTCAATCAAAGCAAGGCACCTATCACATTAAAGCTGCAGGCCCTAATTCTTTGCTCTTCTAATTCTTCGTCTCCCTTTTTCAAATATATAGCTATATATACATATACGTGTAAATAAGATAAAGGCAGGTTGTAGTCTCATTTTGGGACTGGTCCAATACATGATTTAGCCAACACAGAACATGGCATATTAAAAAAAAATATTCGATATTGGCTAAGTCATATAACACGTTGAACAAATATATTTTGTGTTCTGGGAAAGGGACTACATCCAAAGCTAATAAAATAAAGCATATATGGATATATATAGAGTTACCTATTTTTTTTTACATATATATAGTTACCAATCTAATAAGTATTTTTTTTATCTATGTATAGATATTTTTTTTAGTCGTTGGATCATCATTTAACGATGATTTAATGGCTATAATGATATATATGAAAAGACGTGTATCATTAGTACTATTTTTTCTCTTAACAAAAAAGAAGTGCATAATAAATTTTAATTAATCAAAACAAAACCTATATATAGGTAAGAAAAAAAGTACCTACTAAATTAGTGCCTATATATATATATATATATGAATTATGACTGCACGACATATTGCCTAAAGCATATATAAAAATAATATATAGAAGTTTCCCAATTCTATTTGGACTCTCCAAATAACAAGAGTAGCCCGACCATATATAGTATTCCATATTTTCGAATTTCCTAATAAAAATACAACAAAGCATTCCGACAAATTGTGGTCATCTGAACGTGATAACTTAAAAATTGTAACTCCTATTAACATGATATAGGTACCCATGGAAATTTCTCATTGAGATGTGTTTGACATGACACCAAATTTTCTAACTTATGCAATCGTTTGTAGGTTGAATCACCACGCATGCTGATATTGTATTGGGATTATCTCCGTATTTGTGATTGAGCCTTTAGATCACCAATTGAGGCCTAGAGCATACTTTTGGACTCGTAGTAATTCTAAATGCTTATAGAATTAATTTCTTTTTTTGTCAAAATTGTGTTTTTTTAACATCAATTAATGGTGGCTTAAAAGTTTTTGTAAAAATACTTTTAGAAACAAGATTCAGTTTTCAAATGCTAAATTTTTATTTAAAAATGATTTTCCCAAATTTTAGAAGTGTTCAAAATAATATTTGAATTCTGAATCTAAAAACTTGAAAAACTACCGAAAATTCGTGTTGATGATTGGATTTGTTTTACTTCAGGGGTGGACGACTGAAAATCCGGACCATATTTGGAACATCTTATAATGCAATAGGAAAATGTTTTATTGAACTTGCATTGACCAGTTGCGGACAACTCGATATACATATCTAGACATTGAAATTTTCATAGAGACACTAACAATGACTACAAATGACTCGTTTTTTAAGAAAAAATTATAAATGAAAGCTTGTTTGAGGCTTCTACAATCTTTTGACAAATCATTCTCTTCATTTGAATTGTTCAAAAAACTTCTAAGCTAGAATCTGTGTAAAATCTTTGAGTATACACATTTTCTCTAGCAGAGCCAAATTTTGACCAACTTCTTGTCTTTGCATGACTTATCCGTAGTTATAAAATTGCACCAAACCTTATTAAGAGCAGAGTTCTTAAGCGTGTCATCACTCTTTCTTCGAAAGTGATATTGAGATTTTGTTGACATCGGTATCTGTCTAACCGATATCTAGATGAGATTTGCACAAAAATCTCAATAGTCTGAGTTAGGTGTGATAGAGTTAGAGTTTTTTCTAATGTTAAAAGATTTCGATGAATTTTATGAACAATTCAACTTGCTTGTATAAGAGTTGGTTAAGCATATAATTTTGATCCAATAGTGTAAGCTCAACATTAGGCTCTAAGTTTGGGATATGGGGCAATTTTCTGAAAGAAGTAAAAAAATTGAGTTAGTATTTTTTATCCATAAAATTTTTACTTTATTACAATTACTTGATTTGGATTCAATATTACGTGCTTATTATTATTTGTATTTCTAGCTTAAAATTTTCAAAATTATGGTGTATAGTCTTATACCCTTTTCAAATAACGTCATTAATGAATTGAGAGAAATTCGTGAGTAATAGAAAGAGAAATTTTGTCAAATAGTTGACAGAATTTCCTGTTGTTCTTGATTTATTCCCTATGCAATTAAAATTAGGATGTCATATTCATGGTTAGGAGGGAGGTACCGACACGCCTTGCTAATGGGTTGTTGCACTACCAAAATTTAATTATTTTCTACTTTTAACCTAATTTAATCTAGTGTAACAGCAAAAAGGGTCAAACCTACCGAGAACTATATATCTATGAATTAATGACTCCTACGTAATCTAGTTATAAATTAAACGACAGTTTGTGATCAATTAAATTAAAAAATCAAACTAAATTAAAACTGCTTAGACAAATAAAATCGAAAATCAATCATTAGAAAAATTGCTTATTGGATTAATCTCCACCTATACAACTCTTGTCAAATCAATTACCAATTTTTGTAAAAAATTATTCTTAAAAATTTTCGACCAGAAATAATAACTAGATATATTATTTCAATTTTCTTTTGATTTTCACTAGACAAAATAAGTTTTTTATCTGGATTCTATTAATCAGATAAACTCAAATAATCTCTCTTGGTTTAATTTAATTAACATCTTATATATGGGAAAATATAATGTCACAGCCTAAAATCCTAGGTCGTGACTTTTGGTAATTTTGAGAGTAAATTAATATGAATAAAGAATTTTACAAAATTCGGGGAAAACAAAGTATTTGGATTTTCATTTTAGTCTCCAAATCGTTAGAAATTCTGTACAAAAGAGGTTCATCTTTAGTTTAGTTTAACTCGAAAGAAACACCAATTAGAATTCAAGAAAAACATAGTTAATTTGTACGAAAACTTGGTTTAATAAAAACTTTAATATTGATTAAATGAAGTTCGCAAACCTTGAGTCGGAAAGTCTAAGAATTGATTTACAGAATTGATCAAAATTCTAAGTACTTAAACCTTTAAAAATATACTCCTTGGGAACTATAAGTTCCTATTTATATATTAAATCCTCAAATAGTAGTAAATACATCCCCATACATTCACTTAACATTAACAACAAATATAGCCAAACAGTTAAGAATGAAAAGATGTAACAAGATATAAGAACCTACTGAAGAAGAATAGGAATAAGAACGCAACGTAAATCCAGCGACTTGCCTAGCCATTCAGATGACTAACTCGAATGAATGATCACCTAAAAGGGAAAGAAAAAGAAGGGGTGAGATCGAAAGCTCAATAGAAAAACTGTTACCTCATTTAAAGCTTTTCTAGTAATGGAATGCCCCTGCATGGTCAGTTTAGTCCAAAAATACCCTTTTTGCAAAACTATGTTTATGTACTTATACATATTCATTTCTAAAGCTAATAGTCTATATACATATATATATATATATATATATATCTATATAAATGAATATATATATATATAAATATATTATCCAAAATCAATAGTCCGTCATCACATATATATATATATATATATACATATATAGCTATATAGAAAACATGATATCGAAAAATCAATCAGTCCACAAACACATTATACAAATCTACTCATACCTATGAGTTTACCACCTATCATCAATGGAAACCAGGGTGTTGGCACTACGTGTGCTATACAACCTGCCTGACACCTAGCCCATAACCGGAGAGGACACTTGTGTGTCGCCTACCAAATCTGGAGGGGCAACTGCATTGCCTACGCCTGCCAAATGAGGAAGTAATCAGAAGAAATACCCCGCACACATTCATGGACTCTGCACCATCGATAGGGCCATAGCGCCACACTGTAAAAACCCCATGATGCTATCCTGGACTCATGTATGATCCTATGACATGTGTACTCTGAACTGATGTGTAAAAATAGCCACACAATAATTTAAGTTCAAACGATGCTCTTGTTTTTAATAAAATGATTAATTAAATTTTGTAAAAAAATGTACAGCATAACAGCCCTATTTTAACATATCCAAAAATAACCTACACTCAGAAAAAGTCCCAAAGCAATCTAATATATAAATCATACCATTCAATTCTATCACATATATTTAAAAGTTCTAAAGTCACGTTTGTTCTCATATACTGCAGAAAATAAGTCTTATTCAAAAACAATGTAAAAGAGAGGTAACTGAATCCCTACCTCACTAGAATAGTGATATCACGCTATTAGATGCTCAAGGTGTCGATTCGACGATCATTCGGAGGGTCGGGAATCAATTCCACCCTCTCGATTGCTCACCTGGGGAAACATCAACTTCTCAACGAAGCTTTGAATCAATGAACAAACCTCTTCATTGAATTGCTAAAGTCCAAAATAGCTAAGTTAGACATAGAACTCGACCAATTCAGGTCTGGGCTAACACCGAACCAGTGGCACACAAAACTAGACAACATCTAAGCCATTAGATATTGATTTTCATGCCGATCACCAAATATGGTCAATATATATATCAAACTTCTCTATATTCTGAGTACATTCCAAAAATGACAACAAAAATGAAATCTAACGGTCAGATCGAAAACTCAAATTTGAAACTAAAATACTCAAAAATGGAAACTTTCAAACTGGGTAAAATGGGATCGTGAAGTATATATCTTGAGGTTCCTTTCGACGAGACGAATCCAACGAGCCCAAGAATGCGACCTGAGACGGCTGGAATCGTCGCCAAAAAGCGAAATGCCCTCACGGCCATTACTGGCATTTTCTGACAATATGGAGCACGACGGTGACTAGGGACGGGTAGAACAAGTTACTAGTAGTGCGGGACGACTCTGCCGGTGGTCTGGTGGATCAGACGGTGGCTGCAGTGGCTTCGGCACTTGTCCGCCTTCCTTTAGCTGAGAGCGACGGTGAGAGCGAGAGAAAGGGTGACTTGGGGAAAGGCGGGAGATGAAGGGGAGAGAGAGAGAGAGAGAGAGAACATATATGTATATATATATAAATTTTTTTTAAATCTGGTAAAATGACCATTTTGCCATTTAAAAGAATAGGTTATTACATTCTCCCCTCCTTATAGGAATTTCGTCCCAAAATTCAAATACAAACCAAGAGTAAGAACAGATCCTGAGATATAATCAGTGGCAGTGTAGAGAACACTTAAATGCATAATTTAAGAGCATTAAATTGAACGTGAGTTAACGAAAGTGTGAAACAGATAGTCCCTACTTAGCATCAAAGTCACGCCGACATACCGTACCATACTATGGTATGGTAAAAAGATGCACATGGAGAGGTCAAATTTATAACATGGCTCAACAATAAGTATAAGAGTCTCAACACCCATAGTTGGAAACGAAAACCTCAAGGATATGAGTAATGAAAAGATAACAATACTAACCATTGCTAGAAGCCGAAACACATGACTCCAAACACCGAATGTAAGGCACCAAACTAGAACAACAGATATAAGAATACCATCCCTCTAATTATACTAGATCAATAATTTCCTGGGACATACCCATTTGTCTGCAACTAGTTCCTGGTCCTAGACAATCTTTGAGTCAATGACTCTAACAAGAGTCTCTTTTCAACGCACATAATATGATCGAATATAGTTTAAGACAAAGAACAAGAACCCTAGTGCTACACCGCTCAAGATAAATGATTCTCAAGGTCGAAGGTGACAAAGAGAGATCAATGGCTCACAACCATTTTCTGCTCTCTGATTAGAGCGAGGAGTAACATCAAATACAAACCACTTCTAGTCAAGGACAAGACTAGAACATCCAAACAGGAAATCACCAATATAAACCATTAGTGCAAACTTCAATTTCAAATGCAAGCATCCAAACATGAGAAATTTCAAAAGCAATTCAAATCTCTTGTCTAGTATAAAATCTCATTAAAGAAAACCAAAACAATATTGATCCAAAGACTCTACAAGTCTTTGATATAAAGAAGAACTCCATGGATGCAATCCAATACCCTAGAAATATGCACATGACAACTGAAATCTACAATTAACGCCCCAGAAATAAGGTCCTAATAGGATAGGCTGTCTAGTACCATCCTCGAGTGACGCCTATCTCCCATGAAATCTCATTTCAATTTTTAATAAAAACATTTTTAAAAAATTGAATTTAAAAAGTATTAGGGTGTAGGAATACTACACTAGTTCATAATATGGTTTCTCCCTGGCCAAAGGTAAACCAAACCTAAACTTTGAGTATCCTTTCACAACATAGAGGTAGAGTCCAATGACTCTAAGTAAAATCCATGAGTAGTCTTAGTCCAATTATTATTAGTCATATAACAATAACCATGCTATATATAGTGTAAACAAAATCAGGGATTTAAATCCAACTCAACATCAACATTTAGAAAAAGTTTCATTCCATGCATATATGATGAAAATATCTAATATTCTCAAGCATCAATCTATAAAGTTGAGTTATACATAGTAACCATTTAGTAAAACAAACCTGAAATGCATGAAAAGACATTAACATGTTCCCCCACAATCAACAAATGAACATTTATTACATAAACTTCACTTATTCGATAAAATAACAAATGAGGCCATATTTAGATTACCATAGTCAATTTTTTTTTTCGAAACTAATTAAACATTTGGGCCTCAGTCCAAATCATAGCTAAACACTATGCGGTGTTCTTTATAGAGTTATAAAATACTTTCCAAAGTAATCAAGCAAGTTTCTCAAAAAGTTTGAAAGTTCACACTTTTTTTTAAAAGGGAATTAGGGTGATTTAGAAAATATTAAAATGTGAAATATTGTCAAAACATCTCCTCAAAGCGGGTAAAACAAACTCCAATTCTCACTTAATCATTCAAAATAAATATGAATAGTTATTGGAGATTTATATGAGACATAATAAACTAAT
>JXTB01000524.1:87012-128090 GCA_002914805.1 Parasponia andersonii | reverse complement strand
TAGGGGAATCACCATCCCAAAAACACCATAATTTCACCTTTAAGAGGTTTAAGAGAGGACTTGGAAGGAATAGGAGCATAAGCAACTTATCTAGCCAGTCCCTAAGTGTTGAATGAGGCATTTGTCAAAACCATTTATAAAATATCTTAAAATACTAAAAATTAACATAGGCATGATCCAAGACAGATCTGGAGTCGTGCTCTGATACCAATTTTGTCACAATGTAAAATCTTAGGTCGTGACTTTTGGTAATTTTGAGGGTAAATTAATATAAATAAAGAATTTTATAAAATTCAGAGAAAACTAAGTACTTGGATTTTCATTTTAGTCTCAAAATCGTTACAAATTCTGTATAAAAGAGGTTCATCTTTAGTTTAGTTTACCCAGAAAGAAACACCAATTAGAATTCAAGAAAAACATAGTTAATTTGTACAAAAACTTTGTTTAATAAAAACTTTAATGTTGATTAAAACGAAATTCGCAAACCTTGAGTCGGGAAGTCCAAGAATTGATTTACAGAATTGATCAAAATTCCAAGTAGTTAAACCTTTAAAAATATGCTCCTTGGGAACTATAGCATCCCATTTATATACCAAATCCCAAAATAGTAGTAAATACATCATCATACATTTACTTAGTATTAACAACAAACTTGGCCAAACCATTAAGAACAAAAAGAATGGAACAAGTTATAAAGAGCAGCCAAAGAGGAATAGAAATAAGACCGCAACATTAACCAAGTGACTTGTCTGGCCATCGAGACGACTAACTCGAATGAATGATGACTTGAAAGGGAGGGAAAAAGAAAGAGTGAGCTCGAAAGCTTAATAGGAAAACTGTTACCTCATTTAAAAACCTTTCTAGTGATGGAATCCCCCTGCATGGTCAGTTTAGTCCAAAAACACCTGTTTTGCAAAACCATGTTTATGTACTTATATATATTCATTTTCAAAGCTGATAGTCTGTATACATATATATATATATGTAACTGAATATATAAATATATATATAAAAATATGTTATCCAAAATCAATAGTCCATCATCACATACATATATGTATACATATATAGATATATACAAAACATGATATCAAAATATCAATCAGTCCACAAACACATGACACAAATCTACTCATACTAATGAGTTCACCACCTTTCATCAATGAAAACCAGGGTGTTGGCACTATATGTGCCATACAACCTGTCTGAGACCTAGCCCATAATCGAAGAGGACACCTGTGTGTTACCTACCAAACCTGGAGGGGCAACCACATTACCTATGCCTACCAAATGGGGAGGTAATCAGAAGAAAGACTCTGCATGGGTTCACAGACTCTGCACTGTCGGTGGGGCCGCAACACCACACTGTAAAAACCCCATAATGCTATCCTAGGACTCATGTGTGATCCTATGACACGTGTACTCTGAACTGATATGTAAAAGTAACCACACAGTAATTTAAGTTCAAATGATGCTCTTGTTTTTAATAAAATGATTAATTAAATTTTGTAGAAAAATAGGTAGCATAACAGCCCTATTTTAACATATCTAAAAATAACCTGCACTCAGAAAAAGTCCCAGAGCAATCTAATACATAAATCATACCATTTAATTCCATCACATATATTTAAAAGTTCTAAAGTCACATTTGTTCTCATATGTTACAGAAAATAAGTTTTATTCAAAAATAATGTAAAAGAGAGGTAACCAAATCCTTACCTCACTAGAATAGTGATACCATACTATTAGATGCTCAAGGTGTCGATTCGACGATCGTTTGGAGGGTTGGGAATCAATTCCACTCCCTCATTCGCTCACTTGGGAAAACATCAACTTCTCAACAAAACTTTGAATTAATGAACGGACTTCTTCATTGAATTCCTAATATCCAAAATAGCTAAGTTAGACATATAACTCGACCAATTCGGGTCTGGGCAGGCATCAGACCGGTGGCGCACAAAACTAGACGAAATGTAAGACGTTAAATATTGATTTTTATACCGGTCACCAAATATAGTCAATGTATATATCAAACTTACAGTGAGAGTGATAGAAAGGATGAGTTAGGGAAATGGAGGAGACGAAGGGGAGAGAGAAAGAGAGAGAACATATATGTATGCATATATAAATTTTTTTAAATCTGGTGAAATGACTATTTTTCCCTTTTAAAGAATAGGTTATTACATATAATTATAGGTAAGAATCACATAAGCTCATATTATCTTTAACCTAGGCTAAAATAGTTAATCAATTAATTAGCATAATTCAATTGACCTAGAAAATTATGAATCTAAGACTCTGGTCAAGCTAACAATCTTTATCTTGCTTTAAATAGTTGGTCACCTAAAAAATTCAATATAGAAATTATAAATATGCAAGCACAGAAAAATACAAACAACTTTGAACAAAAAATTAACAAATAAAATCTAGAAAAATTAAGGGTTTTATTGCAATATACACCTTTATCATAGTATATGTCAAGAAATACAACCCTCTTAATAAGTTTTTGGTAAATATATCTTTTCAAGTTTTAAATTACTTTAAATACAAAAATGTTCCTAACACTTCTCTTATTAAGGGATAGGGATAGAGAGATGCAAACGCTATTTTTATAAGGTTCGACAAATACGACGGTTTGCCTACGTCCCCAGCTCTCCGCAACTTACTTCGAGCTTTCCACTATCGAATAAAAAATATAGGCTTAATCGGCCCCTTGTACAATCCGGAGTGATTTTTTTTAGGCACACCTACGTATTTACAATAGTCTTGAATCCGGCTCTATTATGCCAAACCACAGATTGTTTGGAATCCGGTGTCAACCTCACCTATACCAGGTTGTTTATGACTCCGGTGCCAACCTCACCTCTCAATAATATTTTTATGAAAATACAAGTGAGCACTCACTCAAAGAATTACCTTTCAAAGATATAATACAATATAAGCTTAGGTGATTTGAGAACCACAAATGATGCTTTAGAAATAGCTCAAATAGATTTGAAAGTTATTGTTGAGTAAAAGAGAGCTTTTGTACTTCCTATGAAATATATGTCTTCCATAGCTATCCAATCCACACTTCTTCCATTCACTAAAGCCCTCTTAGCAAAATTATTTTGGAAATCATCAACAATTCTAGGATTAGTGAAAAGAGGAGTGTCAAACCTTGATTTTGTTCTCCTTTCATCTTCTTCTCCGATGATATTCTTCCCTGACATCTTGTTGGCACGAGCTTTAAATGATATCTCAGATTTGAGCAGGAAAGAGATAGGGAATAGCCAGATTGATCACAAAACTAGAAGGAGCAAAACCGGTTTGGTGGAGAAAGGATGAAATATTGAAGAAATTAGAGTAAAAACTCATAGAAATCAAGATTAGAAGCAAAGGGGATAAAGGGTTAGAGTTTTCATTCAAGGGATAAGAGTTTCGAGTGAGAGGGATGAGAGGAAATAGGGAGGAAAGACCAAAGACACTGTCTTGGGTTGGTTTTAAAAACCAGGTGACGAATAGTTTTGGTCGGCCAATTTTAATTTTGTTCGACCAAAATTAAATTTGGTTGACCAAAATCTGAAAAACAGCAAAATAGCACAGCTTCGCATTTCTAAAGCAACCATCAGTTTTGGTTGACCAAAATCTGAAAAGTTCCAGATTTGGCAAAAACACATAAAAAATACATATTTTTGAAGAATCAATTGAGTATTTCAGATTTGGTCAAATAAAATGAGATAGAATAAAGATTTAAAAAAATATGACAAAGTAAAATTAGGAAATTTTATCAAAATCAAGCATGCCAAGTTCTCTTCTAATCATACAAAATTGTTCTTCACCAAGAGGTTTTGTAAAAATATCCGCTAATTGTTTTTCAGTGGAGACAAATTCAAGAGAAACATCATCTTTTTGTATATGATCATGAAGGAAATAGTGTCTTATATCAATGTGCTTAGCTCATGAATGCAAAATAGAATTTTTAGATAAGCTTATAGCACTAGTGTTATCACATTTAATAGGCACATGTCCAAATTTCATGCCAAAATCTAAAAGAGTTTGTTTCATCCAAAGAATTTGTGCACAACAACTAGCTGCGGATATATACTCTACTTTGGTAGTGGAAAGAGCAACTGAATTTTGTTTCTTGCTAAACCAAGAAACTAGTGAGTATCCTAAAAAGTGACAAGTACCACTTGTGCTCTTTCGATCGGTTTTGTACCCGACAAAATCCGCATCCGAATAACTTGAGATATTAAAGTGTGTGGCTTTAGGATAACTTAATCCTATATTCATAGTGCCATGCAAATATTTTAATACGTTTAACCGCACTAAGATGGGATTCTTTAGGATTAGATTGATATCTAGCACATAGATAAACACTAAACATGATATCCGGTCTACTAGTGGTAAGATAAAGTAAGGATCCGATCATATCTCAATATTTAGTAATATCTACTACTTTACTACTTTCATCTTTGTCAAGCTTGATTGACGAGCTCATTGGTGTGCTCATTGGTTTTGAATTTTTAAGATCAAACTTCTTGAGTAGCTCTTTGATGTACTTTGCTTGATTGATGAAGATTCCTTCTTTGGATTGTTTTATTTGAAGCCCAAGGAAGAAGTTCAATTCTCCTATCATACTCATCTCTAATTCACTATGCATGCACTTAGAGAATTCTTCATATAGACAAATATCAGTAGCTCCAAATATAATATCGTCAACATAGATTTGCACAATTATTATATCCACTCCTTTCTTCTTAATAAAAAAAGTAGTATCCACTTTTCTCATTGAAAACTTATTTGAAATCAAAAAATTTTTTAATGTATCATACCAAGCTCTAGGAGATTGTTTTAGACTATATGATGCCTTTTTCAATTTGTAAACATGATCTGGATACTTATGATTTTGAAAACCAGGGGGTTGGGCTACATAAACTTCTTCTAAAATATATCCATTTAAAAATGTGCTCTTTACATCCATTTGGTAAAGAATAAAATTCTTATGGCATGCAAATGCTAAGAGCATTCTAATGGATTTTAATTTTGCTACGGGTACAAAAGTTTCTTCATAATCGATACCTTCTTCTTGATTGAAACCTTGGGCTACTAATCTAGTCTTGTTTTACACAATCACCCCATGCTCATCTAATTTGTTTCTAAAGACCCATTTTGTTCCAATAACCGAATGATCACTAGGTCTTGGAACTAATTCCCATACATTACTTCTTTCAAATTGATTTAGCTCCTCTTGCATTGCTAAAATCCAAAATTCATCTTTTTCAGCATCTTTAAAATTTTTTGGTTCAATTTGAGAAAGGAAAGCTAAGTTGTTGCAAATATTTCTAAGTGATGCTCTATTTGTGACACCTTGTAAGGGATCACCTAGAATTTGGTCTTTAGGATGGGCATGACTAAATTTTAAATCTTGAGGAATTGTTAGAATATTACCATTATTGGATCCTTCTTCCTTAAGAATTTTGTCTTGTTGCAGTTGGATGTCCTCTTCTTCATTCGATCTTTTATTGACATTTAATTCATTTGAGCTTTGTTTCAAACCTACAACATCATCATCATCTACATTTCTCCCTTTATGAAGAGTGTTAGATTCATCAAAAACAACATGTATAGATTCTTCTACTATCAAGGTTCTTTTGTTGAAAACTCTATAAGCTTTACTAGTATTAGAATATCCAAGAAAAATACCAACATCATATTTTGAATCAAATTTACCCAAATTATCTTTAGTATTCAAAATAAAACATTTACAACCAAAAACTTTTAAATAACCAATGTTGGGTTTTTTACCTTTCCAAAGCTCATAAGGTGTCTTGTTCAAGATTGGCCTTATCATAACTCTATTCACAATATAACAAGTAGTACTTACCGCTTCAGCCTAAAAATATTTTGGCAAACCATTTTTATTTAGCATGATTCGTGCCATTTTTTGTAAGGTTCTATTCTTTCTTTCTATAACTCCATTTTTTTGTGGAGTTCTAGGAGCTAAAAAATTATAATCAAAACCATTTTTATAGCAAAAAGCTTCCATTTCATCATTTTCAAACTCACCACTATGATCAATTCTAATAGATGTGATGGTGTAGTCTTTTTCATTTTGTATTTTCTTATAAAAAATAGTAAGTGCATTTAAAACATCGTTTTTATGAGCAATAAATAGAACCCAAGTTAATCTTAAAAAATCATCAACTATCACAAAGGCATAATGTTTTCGACCAAGATTAGCTATTCTTGATGGTCCAAATAGATCCATGTGAAGTAGTTGCAAGGGTCTAGAAGTAGTGATGTTTTTGGATTTAAAAGAGCTTTTTACTTGTTTTTCAAATTGACATGCATCACACACCTTGTCTTTTTCAAAGAGTAAACTCGGTAAACCACTAATAAGGTTTTTCTTTGAAAGTTTAGAAATAGTATTCATGCGAGTATGTCCAAGTCTTCTATGCCAAAGCCAAGAATCATCATTTAATGCCGAAAAATATTTATCTTGACTAAAATATTTTTCAATATTTATAGTGTAAACAATGTCTTTTCTTTTCCCTTCAAAGATAATTTCTTTTGAACAAGTATCATCAATCAAGCATTGGAAGGCTCAAATATGACTCTATAACCTTTATCGCAAAGTTAACTTATACTAAGCAGATTATGTTTAAGACTATCAACAAGTAAAATATTTTCTATAATTGGTGAGGAAGTAATACCAATGTTACCTATACCCAAAATCTTGCCTTTAGCGTTGTCTCCAAATGTAACATATCCTCTACTTCTTTTTGTGAATGATGAGAGCAAGGAGTAGTCTCCAATCATGTGTTTGGAGCAACTACTATTTAAGAACCAAAAGTTCTTCTTCTTTTGTACCTACAAGTAAGAATCAAACTTTGATTTTTGGTACCCATACTAATTTGGGTACTTGAGTGTTAGTTCTAGATTCTTTTGATACCTAAGCTAGTTTTCCACCAAAATATGCATTTTCTTTACAAAGCATGAAAAACTAGTATGTCTATCTAGATTGTAATAAGTGCAAGTGTGCTTTGTATCACTTGTACTAGCTTTCACAAAATAGTTCTTGAAGTATTTTTTTTTTATATAATATTTGTACCCAATACTTCATTTGTCAAAAACATGTTTTTGTCTACCAAGTATCATGTCAAAGTTTTTCTTTCCATTTGTAAATTTGTGGACAATTTTAGTTAAGTCAAAAATCTTGTCATTTAAGGAAGTGTTTTCTTTGGCAAAATATCACAACTACTACAAGGTAATTTCACTTCCTTTTCTTTGGTAAATTTTTCAACTATTTTTGACAAACTAAGAATTTCCTTTTTAAGAGCATTGTTCTTGAAAATGAGTTTTTCATAGTTTTTGTGTAAATCATTGAAATCACTCAACAAGTTTTCATATGATAAATCACAATCACTATCACTAAACTCACTATTAGTATCACAAACATCATGAAATTTACTTTTAGATTCAAGTGAGCTTACCTCATTTTCTATTGCCATGAAGCACATATTGGCAATTTTTTCTTGTTCTTCTCCATTAGATTATTCTTCTTCACTATCATCCCAAGTTGCCTTCATTGCCTTCTTCTTCATTTTTCTTCTTAAAGGACATTTGTTCTTCATATGTCCTGGCTTCTTACATTCAAAGCAAGTGATGGGATCATCCTTCATTTTCTTCTCTCGAAAGTCATTGCCTTTGATGTTTTTCTTGAAGTTCTTCTTTTTGAAATTTAAGTACTTCTTGTATCTTTTAGTAAGTAAGGCAATGTCTTCTAGCTCACTATCCGTGAATTCTTCTTCTTCCTCAATGTTTTCTTGTAGGGCAGCTTTAAGAGCGATTCCTTTCTTTTTCTTTTCTTCTCCTTCATCTTCATTAGTTTCTTTCATAAGAATTTCATGGGTTATGAGGGAACCTATAAGTTCTTCTAGAGTAAGTTTGCTAAGGTCCTTTGCTTCTTGGATAGCTACCACCTTGCTTTTATATGCTCAAGGGAGGCTTCTAAGAATCTTACTCACCAACTCACCATCTGAAAAGGTTTTTCCTAGAGTACCAAGAGAGTTAATAATTAAAGTAAATCTAGTAAACATTTGAGAAATAGATTCATCTTTTTCCATTTTGAATAACTCATAGTTTCTTGTGAAAATATTAATTCTAGTTACTTCATGGAATTAGTTCCTGGATATGATACTTCAAGCATATTCCATAATTCATGAACATCCTTAGCTTTTTCAACATTACCAAGCTCTGATACCAGTTGTTGTTCTAAGAATAGCTAACCCAAGAGGGGGATGAATTGGGTTTTTAAGACTTTTACAAACTTTTTAATTAAAGTAATAAGATTGAGTAAATAATAAATAGGACAAGTAAAAATAGCAAATAAATAAGCACAATATCAAAGTAAATAAATTAAAGAGATAGGGATAAAGATATGCAAAAGCTATTTTTACGAGGTTCGACAAACACGATGGTTTGCCTACGTCTCTGGCTCTCCGCAACTTGCTTAGAGCTTTCCACTATCGGATCAAAATTATAGGCTTGACCGACCCCTTCTACAATCCAGAGTGATTTCTTCTTAGGCACACCCACGCCTATACAATAGTCTTGAATCTGGCTCTATTACGCCAAACCACGGATTGTTTAGAATCATGTGTCAACCTCACCTATACCGGGTTTTTTATGACTCCAGTGCCAACCTCACCTCTCAATAATGTTTTTATGAAAATACAAGTGAATACTCACTCAAAGAATTATCTTTCAATGAAATAATACAATATAAGCTTAGGTGATTTGAGAAAAATGTACAAATGATGTTCTAAGAATAGCTCAAATAGATTTGAAAGTTATAGTTGAGTAAAAGAGAGCTTTTTTACTTAGAAACTAATTGGGTATAAATATAGGTTCATATTCTAACTTTTTAAGTCATCAAACTTGGCTCTATTTAAAGGCATCTTCAAAAACTAGTCATTTTCGACTGTTGGTATCTTGCTACCAGAAGTATTTTTGATCGACCAAAAAACTAGCCGTTGGAGTCTTGAATGCCAGTTTAGCTCCAACAACCATTTTTGGCCTTCATTTTAGTCAACCAAGTATGGTCGACAAAAATCGGTCAGAAACAAACGATTTTTTGGTTCTTTGAACTAATTTGGTCATTTTTAAAACTTTCTTTTTCCAAAACATTTTTAACTTTAAGAAAATATACTTTTTAGAATATTTGGGCTAGATTAAAAATGATATTTATTTTCAGACAATTAATGGATTTAAAGTTTAGCTAATTCTTTGAAGATTCGTTTGAAAAATTATTTGAAAGATTTTTAAGCCATATCAAAGAGAATATTTTGTGCAATGCAATAAATCAAATACAAGAATAGGAAACAAATTTTAACCTATTTAGACTTGGTCTTGAATCTTGATTCTTCACATTCATCTTCATCCTTCAAGGTTTATCAATGATACTCTATTCTTAAGAATTTCATTTCTTGAGTTTTATCAATTTCTTTTTCAATTTTATAAATCAAACTCAAACCAATTATTAGTAATTAAATCACATGTTTGTTATTATCAAAATAAGAAAGCCGCATAGGTCAACATCAACATCATGTAGTGCTTTTGATTTTAGGATATATAAGTTTTTGTCCCTATTTTTTTAAAAGGGGTATAGTTACCTAAAACCTATTAGAAGGGATGTACTTTCTAAAATTGACTATAGAGGAAGTGTATTTAACCTAATTTCACAAAAAATAATTCTACATCATATCTAAGGTTTGAAATCATACTTAACCAAATAAAATACCTAGCCTAGTATGTTTAGAGTATCCATAATCATATGCATCATGAAAAATAAATAAAACTTGAAAATCAAGAAAAAAAGAAAAGAAAACCGAATTAATAATGGCTAGAACAAGGATCTTCTATGAAGATTGACTTCAACTCTCAGCAATCTTCAACGTACTTTGATTCTCTACAATTCTCTCTTTACGTATCTAAGTTTTAAATAATGAGTGTAAAAGATAGTGAATTTCTCTCTCTTTATGTATCTAAGTTTTAAATAATGTGTATAAAAGATCGTGAATCTGACCTAAAGTGTCGTTTTTATAGTGGAATTAACTCTAGGCGTATTTAATAAATTTTTGTGCAATTCCAAAGTCTAAAAGGCTGATGGCACTCAAAGTCGGTTCATTTTGACGAGTTGGTGCCATGGTGCCAAGCACTAGGTGATGGGTCATTAAAACACTAAATTAATTAATCTCCTTATTACTATCATAGCTCAACCTACTAACTTGGTATAACTTAGTATAGTGGTAAAAAGAATCGATCCAACGAGGAAAGGAATTAGTCTAACTGACAAACTACTAACCCTACAGATAATGGGGAATTTATAAACTAAACTAATAACTAGGAAAACAATAAAATAAAGTAGAAAACATAAAATAAGCTAGTTATGGTTTTATTCTTCACCATTAAACAATCATGCTGATTCAATTGCCAAATTCCATACTTAACTATCTATCATAGTTATCAATCGTAGATAATGCACAATTTCTTTATTCTTTTCTTAAGTTGTATATTAGATATCAAGACAAAATATCCACCAACTGGCTCTTTCTAAATTTATGGCTATTTAATTATCTTGTATATAATTTGATTGATATGATAGGATTCTTCGTTTACTTATAATCTGATTGATAGGATAGGATTTTTCTAGTTATACTCTTCCTTATTTGTAGCCTTTAGATTTGTTTGTAATCCTAGTATATATGTTATATATTATGTATGTAGATATCAAGTTAATAAGATTTAATTTTCATTCTCCTCACACAGCTCCTTTATAGTACGAGAGCTACAACTCTGATGAGAATTTTTTTCCTTTCCGATATGATCATGGCCAACCAAACACCATCACCCTCCACCACCTCCTCCAACATCATTGCTAGTTCCCCCACTCCTTTCATTCCTCAACCTCTCAATAGCAGCACACAACTTGTGTCTCTCAATATTTTTGCTCAGGCTCCTTTGAAACTCACCCGAACAAACTATGCCATGTTGTGTCTCCAATTCAATTCACGTCTCATAAAGTATGGCCTAATGGGTTACATGGATGGATCCTTCCCTTGTTCACCACTGACCCTTACTTGTACTGTCGATACCACCACAAATCCAGCCTATACTATTTGGGTTCGTCAGGATCAACTAATCCTCAATGCTATTATTGGTTTATTATCACCTACTATTGTCTTCTTTCAAGACAGCTTGAGATGCGTGGTCAACCCTTCTTGCCATGTATGCATGGTCAACTTTCTCATTTTACTCTTCGTGATAAACCCATCTCTGAACATCTGTAGCAAATTAAGTGTATCATTGATGAGCTATCAATTATGGGGGTGCCGGTTCACAACAAGGATCTCTCTTTTAAAATCTTAAGTGGTCTTCCTAAATCTAACAAGGACATCATCGGTGGGATTCATGCTCAAGAAACTCTGATCTCCTTTGAAGATTTGCATGAAAAACGCATCATATCTAAGGCAGTCATGAATGAGGAACACCCAAAATCTGCTATACCATCCATGCCTGCCACCGCTAATGTAGCAATCAAACCATTTTGTACTCAACAAAACTAAAACGCCAACCTTCCTTAGCCAAATAAGAACAATAATTGCCTGTCTAATAACTACAACCCCACCAATACCTATCCTCCATACCAACCCCAGACACCTCGTCTTTATCTCGTTTATTGCCAAATATGTGGCCAACAAGGACACATAGCCAAACAATGCCCATTTCTTGCTTCATTTGGTTCTCTTAACCTCTATAACTAATCAATCATATCAACATAGACTGAATCTTGCTTCTCTCCATGCCCATCTATCACATCATATCCCTCCTACAATGTTCTCTTGTCTATTAGACTTTGGAGCCTCTCATCACATCACCGGTGATCTGACTAACCTCTCACTTCACTCAGATTATCATGATCCTGATGATATCTATATTGGTGATGGTAAAGGCATGAAAATAACCCATACTAGTTCTTTACTTCTTCCGTCTTCCTCCAAATTATTTTCCTTATCTAATGCTCTGTGTGTTCCAGAAGTGAAAAGAAATTTGCTCTCTGTTTCCCAACTTTGCTCTTCTAACAATATCTCTGTTAAATTCTTACCAAATTCATTTGTTGTGAAGGATCTTCGGACGAGGGATATTCTGTTGTACGGCTTGACGAAATATGGAATTTATGAGTGGCCCAATTCTCATGCACCTACTCTATCATTGCTTACTTTTTTCTCTTTCAAGTCATCTATTTCTAAGCGGCGTCATTGCCTTGGTCACCCATCCACTCGTGTTCTCAATCAACTTGTATCCTCAAAGTCATTGTCTGTGTCCTTCACTGTTGATCTCAATTTTTCTTGCAATTCCTATCAATGTAATAAGTGTCATAAACCTCATTTTTCTCTATTTTCCCTTTGCAACATTTGTATTCAGATGTTTGGACATCTCAGTTTTATCATATGATGGATTCAAATACTATGTGATTTTTGTGGATCATTTTACAAAATATGTTTGGTTTTATACTATTAAGCAAAAATCTGATGTGTTTAATATTTTTATCTGATTCAAAGCTCTAGTTGGGAAATATTTCAATCAAAATATTGTTCAACTATACTCGGATGATGGAGGAGAGTCTACTGCTTTAAAAGACTATTTTGCAGAAAATAATATATCACACTTAACTACTACACCACACACTCTAGAACACAATGAATATGCTGAATGTCATCATCATCACGTAGTTGAAAATAGGTCTCATTGTAATACATCATGCCTCTATTCCTACTACATATTTGTCACGACCTAAAACCCGGGCTAGTGACAGAAGGGGAATTTCACAAAGGTGGGAAATTTCTTAATTTATTTGAAAAGTGTCAAAAGTTCTAATTTTTATAAAAACGGTCCATTTAAGTAAAGTAATTGAAATTCCATCCCGTGAACCACTCCCACAGTTCGTATACACCATTAAACATGGATTGAACAATTACTTAAAAACGCGAAATTAAATATAAAACCTAGCATCATCATCATCCACCAAACGTCAAATACCAAAATGGCATACATCAGTTTGCAGACAAAATAGAAAGCAGTAATCTTGGTTCAATGCTAATACAAAACCCAAATAGTCCAAAGACTATGACAACAAACTCCTAGTATTACCAAGAGGCGAAATGCAATCCAGATGACATTTTACTCCTCTTGATCACCAAGATCGTACTAGATACCACCTGAGGAGGAAGGTAGGGGGTGAATATAATGTGCCCAGTAGGAAAAACAATTACCTCGTTAGAAAACATTTAGTGATGGGGAATTCCTGCATGGTTAGTTTAGTCCAAAACATCCATATATATATAATCCAAACTGGAAATCCATATATATATAATCTAAACCGGAAATTCATATATATATATATATATTAAGCAATATAATCAAAACCATTCAAGTCATATGCACATGACACAAATCAACCCATATCTATGAGCTCACATTCTCTCATCTGTGGAAACTCAAGATGATGGCTCTAAGTGTACCTAACAGCCTGCCTGATACCTAAGCCCATACCCAGAGGGGACACCCATGTGTCGCCTATCAAACCTAGAGGGGCAACCGAATTGTCTGCACCTACCAAATGGGGAGGTAATCAGAAGTAACAAGACCTCGTGCGAGTTTACGGACTTTCAACGACGGTGGGGCACGCAGCGCCACACTGTAGACCCACGATGTTAACACGGTGCTTATGTATGATTCTATGACACGTGCAATACCGAACTGAAGTGTGAAAATAACTATGCTCGAGTTTTTCAATAAAATCGGCATACTAGGTTTTTATAGAAAAATGGGCAGCATAATGGCCCTACTTTTAATATACCAAAAATAACCTGTACTCAAAAAATTCCCAGAGCAATATAGTATATATCGCATACAACAAATTCTCATCACAGACATTTAAGAAGTCTAAAAATCATGTTTATTTTCATATCTTGCAAAAAGTAAGTTTTATTCGAAAATGATATAAAACACAGGTAATTGAATCCCTACCACGCTCGAATAGCAATGCCACGTTATTGAGTCCTCAAGGTGTCGTTGACGATCGCCTGGAGGATCAAGAACCAATTCCAAGCCCTCGATCGTCCTTTTGCAAAAAATCAACTTCTTACCGGAGTTTCAATTCTACAAATGGACCTCTTCACTGAATTTCTAGCACCCAAAATAACTAGGTTAGACATATAACTTATCCAATTCGGGTCCGGGCTCACACTGGGACGGTGGCACGCAAAATGAGGTAAAATCTTGACCGTCTGATCTCGATTTTTGTGCCAATCACCAAACCACACAATATATATATATCAAACTTCTCCATTTTCCGTGTACATTCCAAAAATGAACTCAAAAACACAATCCAACGGCCGGATCGAAAACTAAAATTCAAAAACTCAAAATACCCAAAAATGACAATTTTTGATTCGGACAGTATAGGGTTGAGATATATATACCCTTGACGATCCTTGCGATGACACGAATCCAACAGGACCAGTTTGGAATCGAATGGACGCCGGAATCTTCGCCGGCGGCCAAAAATCCGAAATGGGTCAAAATGGCCTTTTCTTCTTCCCCGGTGACGGAGAGCTCTTCCAGCGGTCGTTGCTGCTTGGCGTTGGCTCGAGGTGGCCTGGGGAGGACTCGCCGGCAGTCTACTCGGCCGGACGAAGCTTGGGCGGCGGCGCGACTTCCTTTGGCCGAGAGTGAGAGAGACGAGGGAGAGAGAGAACCAGGGGGGAGGGAGACGGGTCTGAGAGAGAGAGAAAGAGAAACATATATATATATAATCTGATTTTTTTTTAAATCTGGTCAAAAGACCATTATGCCCCTGTAAAAACTGGGTTTTTACAAGATTGGCCTCATGCATTTTCTACTACGGTTTTTTTAATAAATCGTCTTCCAAAAGTAAACTTGTCATTCAAATCCTCATATGAATGTCGTTTAGTGCTCTACCTAAACTTACCAAACATCATATCTCTGGTTGCCTAGATTATCCGTGGCTTAAACCATATACCACTCACAAGTTGAAGTCTAAATCACATCTATGTATGTTTATTAGTCACTCTCCCACCCAAAATGCCTACTTATATCTAGATAGGACCACTGATCAAATATATACTTCTTGCCATGTCACTTTTGTCGAAAGCGTATTCTCCTCTATTACCCGTGTCAACTTGACCAAAAAGCACTTCAAAATTTTCACACCAACCTCTCATGTATGGTCTTGTATCCCTCCTCCCACCATGCCTCATAAATCATCAATGAGGGCAATGTCTAAAGGAGCAGATTCCACTACAAAGTCTCCATCTTTAGCCGCACTATAAGGTATGGAATCCCCACCTAATCTTCTAATCCTTTACATGGAAATAGTCCGAATTCTTCAATCCTTCAAATCACCATCACCACCCCCTTAGAATCCACACCTTCCATATCAATATCCAATCATTCCCTAAAATTGAGTCTTACGCCAAGATATCCCAACCCCCAAACTTCAATAACAATTAACCATTTGCCTTCAGTTAGTTAAAATGTGTAACTATAAATTCACATACTCTCGTGCAAGTATACACGTTCACAAGTAATATAGATTTATGAGTTAGAGTATTGAACCTACGAGGATTGATTACTAAGTCTAAGCTAAATATTAAAATTGGTCAATTCTAACTTTATCCAAATTATCGAAATATAGATTTTAAAGAAATAAAATAAAAAAAAAAACTAAATTATCATGCAAATGAATGAAACATAAATTAATAAGAAAAATGTCTAGGTATACTAATTCCCTAACTATTCTCTTATTATGCTATTTCACAATTTTTCTCTTAAATTAACTGATCCACTAGAGTTGTCAACCTAGAATTCGAATATATTTACAAACTCCTTTCTAAGATATAAGTAAAAATACTAGACAAGTTAATATGTTACTCCTAACATAAATTAACTAGATTCATTAAGTTGAATAATTCTCAAAGAGATTGTAGAAGTCACATAGATATATTCTTATTCTATATAAACTTATCCCAAACTAGATAATCTTATGTTATTTTATCTAAGTCCAAATTTCTAATCTCCTTTCTAAATTCATAGAAATTTCACTCAATAATCCATTTAGCGATCAATTAAATAGAAGCAATAAGTATAAGGTAAAATAAATAACTCAACAATGAATTTGAATTAATGAAAAAGGACAGAATTAAACAAACACAAGATACTAGGTTGGTTCATATAGTATAATTAGACAAAAATGAATTTAGTTCATAGTATAACTTGAGAATAATAATATTTTAATACTATAAAATCAAGAAATACAAATATTAAAGAGAATGTCAATTTTAATATTCGTAGAGATCATCAATTTCCTCCTTCAAATTTAGTTCTTGCTCTCTTTAATCTTCCCTTAAAGATTTCTTCTCAAAAGTATTACTCTCTAAATATAGAAACTACAAAGAAATACTCATAAGAAAATAAAGAGAAAATGGTATGAACAAAGAATAGTATTAATGTTATGGAGAAAATCAAGAAATGGAGGATTGAAGCATATCTTCTTCCCCATCTTCTTCTCCTTCCATGGCTACCTTCCTCTCTCTCTATCCCAATATACCTCTTACAATCTTAGAGATAGGGTTTTAAAGAGTTGGCTCTTACAAACTTAAGGCAAGATAAATCTGGACCTTCAAAGAATTGATCTTGGCCATCTATTATTGACCTAGGACATAATGAGTGGTACTGCAGTGCCAAAACTTCATAAGAGTTGGCACTGGTCTGGTGCTGTAGTTTCTCACGTGTGCCATTTCGTCGTTTGAACTCCGATATGCCTCATTTTCATTGCGTTATGTCCGTATCGAATTCAGTTCGATCCCAATGGTTTAGAAGACCCATTTGTGAGGCACAAAATTTACCTTAATTCATATCATATACCCTTATTTTATTCTCTTATATATACAAACACATAAAATATCGAAACAACAAGAAAAATAATTGAAACAACTTAATATAAACTAGAACATAGCAAAACTTAAGACATAATACTAGATAACTCCAATTTTATGGAGTTAACATATTCCCAAACTTAATATTTTACTAGTCCTCAAGTAATAGAAAAAGAAAAGTACCTAAAAATACACGAGAGGTAATATATTGACACTAATAATTTCGAGTTGATTTCTCAATGCTAGTAAAATAGCATAACTTAAATAAAAGTGCAAATATTGGCTAGGTATTATAAATAACTCAAAAGTATATCCTATCTCAGACAGAATTTTCTCCTATCATTGTATCAAATCTAGATAAGTTTATGCAAACATGTATTAAGTACAAATCTGAAATATATTAATCAAGTTCCATAAGTTTACTTTTCAAATCCATCTCCACTAACTTAGATAAACATAACATCAAAGATCAAAAGATCTCTTTATTAAGGTTGTAATGTTGGCTTAGGTGAAGGTATGATGAATTAGGCAAAGTGAGCTCAAATCACCCTTAAGCATATTAACTCTAGGACTTATATAGAGCTATTCTTTTATACACTAAGTAACATACTACTAAAATTAAAATTTTTCTTTCTTCCATCAATACTTAACCCAACATTTATTTCATTTTTTCTGTTTTTAAATTGTACACTCCCAAGCTTATTTTTTTCTTTCAAGAAGTAGTGTGTAGCATTTTTTTTCAATTTCACTCCACCCATCCTCTGATAACATAACATAGCTCAAAACAATTCAATAAAAATAATCAATATGCTTGAGGGGTATTTGTTGAATGATATAATTTTAGGCTAGGCTAATGTGTATGTAGTTAAAAAGAGAAAGGCTTTACAAGGCTCAAAATAAGTATACTAGGGATAAAATTAATATATCATAGTTAGATTGAAAGGCTCAAACAGTTTAGAGATTACCTTTATCCTTTCTTTGATGAAATAATATCTAGGATTTTATCTTAATAGATTATCAAGCAAATTCTAGCACTTGTGAGATTATCAAAATGTCATGTTCACATAAACATTCTCTAATTTCACCCACAAATCAAAGATAAAGGTATTGTGCTTAAATAGAGACTTTCTCAATCAAAATAGAACTAACACAATAATTATTTATAAGACTAAGCCAATATCCACAAGTTTTGCACAAATTTGCCCCAAGTTTTTATCACTGGACTATGGTAATCATCAAAAAAAACACAGAATACCTCTAATTATTCAAACATATTGTGACATCCCCCGATCCCACATGCGTACATAAGGATATTCGTAAAAATATTTAGTGAGATCGGGAGACGCCACTCGACTTAGAACTGATAAAATCGGGGAAAATTAAAACTTTTTAGAAGGAAAAAGGAAATTTCCACTCATAATTATACATACTCTAATGTATACATATATACACCCTCGGTAAGTGGGCCTCTCATGAAAGTTACATAATGTACACACACAAAATAGGTACAAAATCGTCTATCAGAAAACCACAGCGTCAAAATGCTCATATACACAAGCCGCGGTCAGAAAGTCAGCGCTCCTCCTCTAACTCACATATCATCCGTACTTTCTGCCTATTTTGGGCTGCTATCATACGTTTTCTGATCTTTTCTACTGCCTCAGCCGTATCTCTAACAATATCAGGACCCAAGTATCGTCGCTCTCCAACCTCATCCCAGTGAACTGGAGATCTGCATTTTCTACCATATAACATCTCATAAGGTGCAACACCAATCGTAGCTTGAAAGCTGTTATTATAAGAGAACTCAATTAGTGGTAAATAATGATTCTACGACCCTTGGAAATCCATAACACAAGCTCTCAACATATCTTCTAAGATCTGAATAGTCCTTTCAGCTTGACCATCTGTCTGAGGATGGAATGCAGTACTAAATTTTAATTTAGTTCCCAACGCTCGTTGTACACTCTCCCAGAATTTTGAAGTAAATCTAGCGTCTCTATCTGAGACTATGGAAACTGGAATTCCATGAAGTCTAACAATTTCTTTAATGTACAATGCTGCAAGTTTATCCATGGAATAGGTCATAGAAATCGGAATAAAATGAGCTACCTTAGTGTGCCTGTCAACTATAACCCAAACTGCATCCTGACGAGATACTGTCTTTGGTAACCCAACTACAAAATCCATGGCGATCTCCTCCCATTTCCACTCAGGTAATGGAAGTGGTTGCAGCTCTCCTGCTGGTCTTTTATGCTCAGCCTTAATCTGCTGACATGTTAGACAGTGTTCGACAAACTTGAAAATATCCTTCTTCATTCCTGTCCACCAGTAAAGACTCTTCAAATCGTTGTACATTTTAGTAGTACCTGGGTGGACTGAATATGGAGTATTATGTGCTTCTACTAGAATTTCTTCCTTGATACTTCTGTCATCTGGTACACAAAGTCTACCCTGGAATCTGATTACTCCTTCAGTAGAAATACTAAAATCTATCTTTTTGCCTGACTCCACTAATTCTTTATATCCAACCAATTCAGGACCTTCATTCTGGCCTTGTTTAATTCTGTCTAATAAAGTGGACTGTAATGTCATAGCAGATAATTTACCAATGATCAATTCAATGCCTGACCTGCATAAATCCTCTCGCAAAGGTTTCTCTAATTCCTGTAAAGCTGCCAAACTACCAAATGATTTTCTGCTGAGTGCATCCGCCACAACATTAGCTTTTCCTGGATGATAACTAATGTCACAGTTGGTATCAGAGCTTATGTTTTAAAATGATTCTGAAGACCGCTTATATACACACTTCGGGAAGGAAAGGAAGCCTCACTCCTCTGTAAGTGTTTGATGGGCATTTTGACGCTGTGGTTTCCTGAGAGACAATTTTGTACCTTTTTTGTGTGTGTGTGTACATTATGTATATTTTTATGAGAGGTCCACTTCGTGAGTACCTATATATGTATATATTAGACTACGTATAATTATGAGTGGAATTTCCTGTTTTATCCCATAAAGTTTAAAATGTTTTAATTTTCCCCGATTTTATCAGTTCTAAGTCGAGTGGCATCTCCCGATCTCACTAAATATTTTTACGAATATCCTTACGTACGCATGTGGGATCGGGGGATGTCACACATATAATCACACAACTAAGAAAATAAACACACAATAACACATAAACAAACACTAGCACAATCTAACAAGATTTACTCCCTCTCCCAAACTTAGCATGTAAAATATTGGGAAATTAAAAAACAAAAGAATGAGTTTAGGGATACTCTCCACGTTGGCATATAGCCATGAAACTTGATCTCCTTGAAATGATACCAACTCCTTGGATTGCATAAAACACGAATATGAAAAAATTATATACGAACATGAAAAAGTAAATACTTGGGTTGTCTCCTAAGAAGCGCTTGAGTTATCGTGTTCAGCTTGACGCAAATAAACTCTCATGAAAGAGCAATTATCATCCATAAAGAGTGGCATACATGATCACAAATAGTTCTTTGTTACAACAGTCCTTAAACTTGACCGAGTGTAGACAACTATCACTCATAAATCCAAAGTAGCTTGATTTCAAATGATCAGCTTCAAAGGGAAAGTTTACCTTTGGTTCAAGCTTGTAGAGAATGTAGTATTAAGATAGTAGCTCCAATAGCAAACAAGACTTTGTCGTTGGTATACTTGTGTAGATCAATGATATAGCTAAATCTTTGGTCTCTTTGATTTCCACTTCTACCAACATATCTTGTGGTTCTTCTTCTTCATGTTCCCTTGAAGACTCTTCAAAATAATGACATTCCAAATGAAACTTTGTCATGTCCTCCATTATTCAATAGGCTTCATCTTCGGGTCTCTCTTCACAAATTGGGAAGCCAAATCTATCTTTAACCTAACTCTTACTTGTAGGATTCAAATCTTTCATAAACTCTTGGAGTTAAAACTGCTTGGGTAATTCGTGGTCGGGTTCTATACTAAGCCTTGTCTTGAATCTTTCTCAAGCCATGTGTAAAGGTTTCAAGCTATATTAGGAAAATATTATGAAGTTTTAGTGAAATATTATCTTAGCTAGTATCACGAACCTCACAAAAAAAATAAAAAAAAAAATCAAAAAAGAAAAGTTAAAGTAAAATTAGAATTAGAATTGATTAGTATTAGTTTTAACAAAGAAATAGTATTTCAATCCCCAACAATGGTGCCAAAAACTTGTTAGTTAGAATGTATAACTATAAATTCACACACTCCCGTACAAGTATATATGGTCATAAGTAATATAGATTTAGAAGTTAGTATGTCGAACTCACGAGGATTGATTACTAAGTCTAAGCTAAGTATTCAAATTGGTCAATTCTAACTTCATCCAAACAAACTAAATATGGATTTTAAAGAAATAAAATAAAAGAAACTAAGTTATCATGCAAATGGATAAAACAAAAATCAATAAAAAAAAATATCTATGTTTACTAATTCTCCAACTATTTTCTTGTCATGCTATTTCACAATTTCTCTCTTAAATTAATTAATCTACTAAAATTGTCAACCAAGAATTTAAATATATTCACAAACTCCTTTCTAAAATATAAGTAAAAATATCAAGACAAGCTAATATATCACTCCTAATATGAATTGACTAGATTCATTAAGTTTAGTAATTTTCAAAAAAGTTCTACAAGTCATATAGGTATATTTCTATCATATATAAACTGACCCTAAACTAGGTAATCTTATATTGTTTTATCTAAGTCCAAATTTTTAGTCCCCTTTCCAAGCTCATAAAAATTTCACTCAACAATATATTTAGTGATTAATTAAAAAGAAGCAATAAGTATAAAGTAAAACAAATAACTCAATAATAGATTTGATTAATGAAAGAAGAGAGAAATAAACAAACATAAGATACTAGGTTGGTTCATATAGTAAAACTAGATTAAAAAGGAATTTAGTTCATAGTATAACTTGAGAACAATAATATTTTAATATCATAGAATCAAGAAATACAAATATCAAAAAGAAAAGAGTTTTAGAATTTTCCCTCTTTGAAGAGCTTAAAAGTGTTCATAAAGATTACCATTCTCCTCTTTCAAACTTGGTCCTTGCTCCCTTGAATTCTCCTTCAAAGCTTTACTCTCAACAATATCACTCTCTAAATATAGAAAATACAAAGAAAAACTCACAAAAAAAATGAAGAAAAAATGGTAGGAATAAAGAATGGTATTTATATTGTGAAGAAACTCAAGAAATAGAAGATTAAAGCATATCTTCTTCTTCTTCCTCCTCTTATTCTTCTCCTTCCATAGCCGCCTCCCTCTTTATCTCTTTTTATCTTAACATGCCTCTTATAATCCTAAAGATAAGATTTTAAAGAGGTGGCTTTTGTAAATTTTAGACATGCCGATTCTGGACCCTTAGATTATCAAAAAATTGGTCTTGGCCTTCCATTATACCTCAAATGCAGCGGATGGTGCTGTAGCACTATATTTGGTACTGCGGTGTCAAAACTTCCGAGAGCTGGCACTCTGACACTAGTTTTTTGCTGTTATAGTGCCACAATTTGTTGGGTGCGTAATTTCTTTGTTTGAGCTCCAATTTTTCTTATTTTTTTTATATTACGACCATATCAAATTCAACTTCAATCCGATAGTTTGGAGAACCAATTTGTGAAGCATAAATTTACCTTAATTCATATCAAAATAACAAGAAAAACAATTGAAACAACATAATATAAACAAGAATATAGCAAAATTTAAGATATAATAGTACTAGATAACTCTAATTTTATAGAGTTAACGCCTTCCTCAACCACTAATTCGACATCCTCCCCTAATCCTACTAACTCCAAAGCATCTACCTTCCTAGAAAATCAACCAAACCCTATAATTTCAACTACAAACTATCATCTCATGATCACTCGCTCAAAAATAAATACCCACGAACTCTCAAAGAAATACTCTTACCTTGTACAAAACCCACTCGAAACCATCACTGAACATACAAGTGTCACTCAAGCATTAAATAACCTGAATGGTGCCTAGCCATGTCTGATGAATTCAATGCTCTTATTTGTAATGGCACTTGGCAACTCGTGCCTGGTAATACTTTACAAAATTTGGTGGGTTACAAATGGGTTTTTCGAATCAAGCGTAAACTTGATGGGTCTTTGGGTCGTTACAAAACACGTTTGGTTGTCAAGGGATTTCATCAATGCCCTTGCATTGATTTTATTGAGAATCTCAGTCTTGTGGTTAAATCTACAACTGTACGCCTCATTCTAAGCAGTTCCTTAGCTCGTAGTTGGTCACTTCGCGAACTAGACGTTAATAATGCCTTTCTGCAAGGATACGTGAATAAGGATGTGTACATGATCCAACCTCCAAGATTTGTTAAAAGCCAATTTCTATCACATCTGTGTCATCTAAAGAAAGACCTCTATGGCCTTAAATAGGCTCCATGAGCTTGGTATCATGAATTACATAGCTACTTACTATCTATTAGGTTTGCCAATTCTCAAGCTGATAACTCTTTGTTTATTTTCATTCGTCCACGCTTCACTACTATCGCAGGTCTTTTCTCAACACAACAAAAGTATATTTACGATCTTTTGGAGTGAACTAAAATGCTTGATGCCAAAGCCGTCTCTAGTCCCATGTCACCTAATCATGTTCCTACACTCGTGGATGGTACCTCTCTTACAGATATCTGCCACTGAACATAAGTCCATGTTAGGGGGTCTCCAACAGCTCTCCATGACTCGCCCCGATATTGCATTCACTGGAAACATACTCTCACAATTCATGCATCGTCCTATTACTAGTCATTGGAGTGCCGTCAAAAGACTTCTTCGTTATCTTCGTGGGAAAATTAGCCATGGGTTATTCCTTCACCAATGCTTTCCACTTACTTTACATGCATACTTTGATACAGATTATGATGGGAATCTTGATGATCATACCTCTATGAGTGCTTATGTTGTTTTATTTTTCTTAGTCATAATGTCATATCATAGAGCTCTAGGAAACAATGAACAATTGCTACCTTGTTGACTGATGCTGAATACCGCGTTGTTGCCAATGTTGCTGCTGAATTCATGTGGTTATATCCTTTGTTGACCGAATTTAGAATCGCTATCACTTCTCTGCCGCCTATTTATTGTGCTAATGTGGGGGCGACATATCTATGTGCCAGTCTTATTTTTCATTCTCGAATGAAGCACATTACGGTTGATTTTCACTTCATTCGCAAGTATGTGCAAGATGGTGCTCTTCGTGTTTCACATGTCTCCACCGACCAACTCACTGACGTCTTGACAAAGCCTAGGTCTAGTCAACGTCTTTAGCAACTACGTATCAAGATTACTGTTTCACCAAACCCCATCTTGAGGGGGCATATCGAGACAAAATCTCCACCAACTGGCTTTTCCTATACTTATGGCTATTTAATTATCTTGTATATATCTGATTGATATGTTAGGATTCTTCATTTCCTTTGTTATCTGATTGATAGGATAAGATTTTTCTAGTTATATTCTTCCTTATTTATAGCCTTTATTTTTGTTTGTAATTCTAGTGTATATATTGTATACTATGTACGTATATATCAAGTTAATGAGATTTAATTTCCATTCTCTTTTCACAGCTCCTTTATTGGATGGATGAATGCAATACCCAATTTCTTCCTATTTAATTACATAAGAAAGCGCTTTAAAATTATCTAATCGAAGTATTAAACGGAGAAAGATAGATTGATCTAGATCATAATTATATAAACATAGATTCCTAACTTAGGTCATGTTCCTCATTATAATCAACAAATCCTCATTATAATCAACAAACCAAACGATTATATCAACTGTAGTTTTGCGGATTCAAATATAACAAACTCATAATTTAAACTCTAACATTAGAATCATATCATCTTTGTCTAGAAGGCCACCTAAATAAATCAAGATATCATTCATAAAGCAAATAAATATAGAAGAATAATAATAACTTTAAATAAATAATTATGGAACTAGACAATCAAACTATAATCATATTTAAGGCTTTGAAATCAATATTAACCTAACTTAGTGCCTGATCTAGTATGTATATAAGAATGAACAATAAATCCATCGTGCTAGAATAAAATAAAAAAAAAAAGAAAAGAAAACTAAAGAAAAGGGGAAGAATGAACAAAGATGGTAGCTATAACTCCAAAGATCTACTTCTCCATCTCTCTCTAATTCTAGGTCTCCAATATATTTATATGAATCTAAGGTATTCTAGGCATATTTCCAACTTAGTGCAAAAGATCCTATTTATAGACAAATAGGTCCGAAGGATGATTAGGTTGAGTCCCACACAAATTGGAGCTATAGGGCATCAAAAAACTTTAAGTTAGTGAAAAATGATCTTTTTTCTTGATTTTTGACACAGTCTTTTGAGTTCTTGCATTAGGCATTAACTCTCTAGGAGGTTTTTTGGTTTTTGCAAAAGTACCACTTTTCAGCCAAAGTTTGATATTTTTATCACTTTTCTGCTCCGAGTAGATTTGGTGGCTATAGCTCCAAGGATCTCCTGCTCCTCTCTGTCTAATTCTAAGTCTTGAACTCGATGTGTTTATGTGAGTCTAAGGTGTTCCACGTTCCCAATTGGTAAAAGAGTCCTAATTTTTGATAAATAGGTCTGGTGGAGGATGACTAAGTTAAGTCCTGCACAAATTTGGAATCTTAACGCATCAAAACACCTTAAGTTGATGAAATACAACCTTTTTTCTCGATTCCTGGCACCAAGATTCTCGAGTTCTTGTGCCTAGGCGCTAACTCTCTGGTAGGTTTCTTGGGTTTTGCAAAAGTGCCACTTTTCAACCCAGTTTAAGATTTTTACCATTGTTTTGCTCAATAATTTGATTTATTTCCCTAGAATCTATTGCCTGTTCTTAGTTTGCACGAGGGCTGGCGTCGTAGTACTAGCGGTTAGCATTGCTGTGCTGACCCTATGTAGCTGAATTTTTCAGCTTCCGTTGATTAGGCTCGTTTTTGTCCCATTTTCACTATTTTTTGTTCCCTTTCCTTCAAAATTCCTACTTAACAAAAACAAGAATAAGAGCCTAAAAATAATACGAAAACTATCAAATTAAGTTAGAGACTTCAGTCAAGATTGAGAAAATACCAGAAAATCTCATCAAGCTAAAAGTTATATTCCTTAAATTTCTTAATCTAGTAATTTTCATATTAATGTATAAAAGAGTTTGTTTACAATACTAAAATCAATAGCTTAGATTCGTAATTTTATATCTTGTGTGAATGTGATCTATTAGACCTGGCCTTTGTATCCTTAGGGAAATAAATTGGAGGAAATTTGATTATATGTGGTATAATAAAAAAAATGAAAAGTCTGGGATGTTCCAATTTTTTTTTAATCGATCCAATCTCAAATTTTATTGAGAATAATACAACTTTTAAATGTTTTTTTTAACAAAAATACCACTTTTAGACATAACAAATCTTCAAAACTTAAATTGCCAAAAGTATTGGAAATAAGAAATCGAATTATCTGAAGTAACCAAATTTGATACTTAGGCCGATATTCAATAAGAACCTCAATACACTAACCAGAAAATGACATAAGACAAATTTGGGCCAAAATGATTTTTTTTGGTGCATTTTTTAAAAAATAATATTTTTAGGAGTGTCAAGTCTTGACCACAAATCAAGAGCTTCTTGATCATAAAAAAACTATTATTTAGAAATTTTTAATGGTTAAGAAGTTGTTGATCATAAGTCAAAAATTTTTTGACACTCTTAAAAATATTATTTTTTAAAAAAATATATAAAAAATCATTTCGGTCCAAGTTAGTCTTACCGAACGTCCTTTTCTCCCTAAATGTGCTACGTACATGTTCGGTAACAAGGCCTGACGCATATTAAACGGAACTTTGGGATGGAAGGTTGGGCCATGTTTGTGATAGGGGTCAAGATTGCAACTCCACCCAGCTACGCTCCAATTTGATTCTTTGTTTTTTTTTTTTTTTTAATTTTGTTACCTTTTTTCGATATTTTAATAATATATATGTGAAACAGTGTGAAAAAATATATATATTACGTCACTGTATTATGGGAATTAGGGGAGCTGGACTATACACAATGGGACCATCACCGCACCACTTTGAGTGGTGGGAACCAAGTAAGAAGAGGACAACTCAGCCTTTTCATTTGTGATGACAATGTGAATATGATCAAAACATGACAAATGTAATATGCCATTGCCACTAATCTTTCCCACCGCCCAAAATATAAATGGTAATGTCAGTGTCACCATTCCATTGTCTAACTTCAATTATAACCTCTTGAAAATGATTTTCGAACACAAGTTTGGTATCATACGTTAGATTCTCATTTCACGATAATTCTGGCATATTCTTTATATAAACTCATTATAATTGGAGAAAATATGAGCTCAGTGAACAAACTATATGTAAACTATTTTGGAATATTAGCTTGTTCTTGATCATAATCAAAGAGTAGTAGCCAATTGAGTTAGATCAACGTTATGTGCTTCGTTGCCATTCTCATTCCGAAATTTCAGAACTGTGTGTTTTAGGCATTCGGAAAGTTCTCAATTTTTGTTCTTCTTCGAGGGTATCGATTCCGATAAATATACACGTAGATTTCTCCAAGTAGGATAATTGTCACATAATGAATGTAATATATGTTCATTTAATCATGGCCAGCTCAAGCATTTTGGACCTTAGGCGAATGATATTTTTTAAAATACATAGCTTTTTAACAAAATGGCCGAATTTTGGATCATAGTTTATAAAATAATTATTTTTTAAATATTATGAAAAAATATGTAAAAAAAAATGACTATTTTTCATATTTAATATATCAAAATGTACTAATTTATTTTTTGAAAATCGTTAAATTTTCAGAAACATGATTTATTTTACAAAAAAATTGATTTAATTTATAAAAAGTAGATCAACTGAAAAACGGCTATTTATCAAAATAAAAATAAAACTATTGTCTATTAAATAGGTATAAAAAATAGTCATTTTTTAAATAGATCTAAAAAAAGGCTATTTATTATAAATACTCAAATATATAAATACCAACAAATATATAAATAACTTGGTAAAATACTTCCATATTTTATTCGCAACTCGACAAAATTTATCTAATACAAGAATCAGGAAATATCCAATTTACAAACAATGGAAATCTCTAACAGCTTCACTACTTTAGAAACAGCTAGCATCTTACAACATTTTGAAAAGAAAAAAAAAAAAAAAAAAAAGGAAGAAATTAGACCATCATGTGTTTCATCAATGCCATTCTCTATGGGTTTTTTTATCACTACTTCATTAACCCTTATTTCATTAAGATTTGATTTTTCAATTGTTTCTTTACTTGAATTCTATACCTCCCACTTACTAATGGTGAGAAACTTTCTGAGATCTTTTCTTTGTGATTATCTCTATTTTTCTCTCTTTATTTTCTTTTAATTTCTCATATTCGAATGGATGTTTTCTATTAGACATCTATTGTATTTCTGAGGTATAAAAACAAAATAACTCAAGACAAAACAACAATATAAGAAAATAAAACAGCTACTGACAATATCAAATACCAAATTAGTAAGAAAAAAGGAGTAAGAAATTAATATATATCCTATATATCAACTTATGGCCAAACAATAATTAGAAATGACAAAAAGAGAGCTTTGAGGGATGAGAACTTAATCAGAATGTCTCATTCTTTCTTTTTTAGCAAAGTGAATCATAAAATAAAAATGAATAGATATCAATTTTTTTTATTTGGTGATGGAAGATAATATATTAAATTGAACCAAATGCAAAAAGAATATTCCAAGGCTCAACCTAGGACAATATGGGAGCGACCAATAGTAACTATCTGAAATTACATCATTAGGAATAGGGTTAACATCTAAACGACTAAAGTTGGAGGAGTAAAGGGACCATTGTGCCAACTTATAAGCCAAACAGTTAGATAATCTAGGGACAGCGGCTACAGACCAGGGAGGGAAGGAGTTAAGTAGAGTCTTGTAGTCGTAGATGAGATTTGAGATTTCCCAAAGTCAGTGCTCCATTTTATCCGGAATCCCTTGGACAACTAGTTTGGCATCACTGTGCAAGATGAAGTACTGGAGTTTGAGTGTAAGGTTATAAATGTATAACCTAATTGTGTGCCACAAGCTTTTATAATAATTATATATATTATGGATGTCTAATTAAGTGGGGCCATTAAGTGATATAATTATAGGTTCAGGAAATTATCAATTAAGTATGGACTTGTAATGTATGGTTACCCAACACTAGACCAATAAGGATTGATAGGATCTCTATTGAATATCAGTGTACAAAGAGGTACTTGTAAGGGTTTCGGTCCCCAAACTAAATAAAACATACGCTTTTTTCCTCTGCCTCCATCAATAGAGAGAGAACCCACTGAACATATATAGAGTATTCTAGCTGTGGAAGACCTTCTACCCTCAGGTTCTAATAAATTAATTGTTTCCGCTTATGTGATCTCATTCTTTGCTGTCAAATACAATAGATCTAGGTTAGTCACGAGTTTTCTCTCAACAAATCTTTTCCTAACAATTTAGCAAAGTAGATTCTTAGATTGTATTTGGTTTCACAATTTATTATACATATTCAATAAGTGGTATAAGAGCAGGTTATCATGTTAAATTATTTAGGATAATCACGTATGTCTCTATTTTTTATATCTTTACCTATATGATTTTTTAGAGTTTAGATATTACATATATAATTGATAAATTTTTCATAATTTTATTGAGATATTAAATGTTTGAAGGTTAAATTTTGAGTTTTTGGTCATAAAATTTTTAAATTAGAGCAAAAAATCATAAGAAGTTTGAGTTACCTGATTTTAAAATCGAGTAATTTACATTAAGGTCGAAGTTTGGTGTCGTGGTGCAATATAGTGGCATTGCGGTGCCAAGCCTCCGATAACCTGGTGTTACGGTGCCACTGCAATGCCACGCTAAAAATTAATGGCACTATAGTGTCACACTAATGGAGCTATAGCACCACCATGCAGCTGCGATGGTGCCATGGTGCCATATACTGTCACCACAGTGCCATCACATGGTCTCGGTTTTGGGAAGGATTGAGTCGTTTTCGACTCAATTCAAGGAGTTCTAACCTGAAACTTAACCAATTAGTTTTATTTTCTCATCTCTGCTTTAGTACGACCTACACTTTGTCTGTTAAAAACTCTATTTGGCCTTAAGAATTGATAAAAGTACTTAAAATTCAGTCAATCATCTATTAATATTTGTGCATTGAAATTTTCAGTTTAATATTTTGGGCACTTTGGTTATTATTTTCTTTGCACTTTTTTTTTTAAATATTTTAAAATAAATGAGTTGAAATAATATGTTGCGAAAGTAATCTCTATTGTGTAAATTTATTTATTTTAAAATAATTAAATGATTGTGAATTTCTTATTCATGGGAATAATTACTGGCCCAAAAGAAGGTAGTTATCTGGCCGAATAATTAGCACACCTGTGGTAATAGATATGTGATAGTTATTAAGCTTCTATATAGATATCAAATCACTCTAAAAGAAGATTTACTGTCTGACAGGATTTCTTGTCAATATTTGATTACTGTACTGAAGAATACTACTTACAAGTTAATATGTAGGCTTAAAGGAAGGCTTATTGATGTTACTCTAGGTATCTTGTGATTGAAGCCCACCTTATGTATTTATCTGTTATATGTCACGCTAGTATATCTTATTATTTTGTATGCTTAGTTTATGAAATATTTTAATGTAAGCTGCTATTTTCTGTTTTTATTTTCTGTTCAGTTTCTACTTGAAATATATCTGCTAATTTGAATTCAATTCTTTTGCTTAACGATACAAACTACAAGAAGTAGAAAGAGCACGTTATGATTGTGTTCGGTTGCATGGATCTGGACCTTGCACTCAAGAAAGTATAATCTGCTACTTTTACAGATGAAAGTTTTGCTATGACTATTAAGAACTTTGAGCAATAGGAGCATTCTAATCGCATGAGTCTTATGATCATAAGTCAATCCATACCTAAGACCATTAGGGGTGCTGTGTGCTGTGCTAGAGGTTGATAATGCTAAGGCATTCATTGATGCAATTGCTGAATGTTTCCAAAGGCATTCATTGATGCAATTGCTGAATGTTTCCAAAGGAATAAAAAAGTGAAAACAAGTACCATGCTGAGCAATTTGCTTACTATGTATTATAAAGGTAAAGGGAACATTAGAGAGTACATCAGGGAGATGTCCAATCTAGCTTCAAAACTAAAAGAACTTAAGTTAGAGCTCTCAGATGACTTGCTGGTGTAATTAGTTCTATTATTTCTTCCGCCACAATTTAATCAATTTAAAATGAGCTACAATACTCAGAAAGAAAAATGAACTCTTAATGAGCTCATATCTAAGTGTGTGTAAGAAGAGGATAGATTGAAGCAAGATAAGACAGAGAGTGCTCACTTGGCAACAATCTCACATGATAAGAAAAGGAAAAAGACTAAGGATAAAGGATCTGTATCTGAGACTTCTCAAAATAAAGTACAAAAGAAACAAGATGAAGAATTACCTTATTTCTTCTGCAAGAAAGCAGCACATGTAAAGAAAGAATGTCCCATGCATGCTGCCTGGCATGTCAAGAAGGGTAAGTTTTTTAATTTTGTCTATTCTGAGGTTAATTTTACTTCTGTACCTAATCATACTATGAGCAACAGCGACACAACTATAATAGAGGTAATAGGTCTATTTAGGTTGCAATTAGGTTTCTGTTTATTTTTAGATTTGGAAGAGACATTTTTTGTACTATCATTTAGACAAAATTTAATTTCTATTTCACTTTTGGACAAATCTAGTTATCTTGTTCATTTGGAAATAATAAATTTAGTCTTTTCCAAAATTCCAATATTATTGTGGCTAGTACTTTGATTGATAACCTATATAAAATCGACTCTATTACCTCAATTAATGAAACTTTACATGTCAAGAAACGTGGTACAAAAGACACAACCATTGAGAATTCCTTTATATTATGGCACAAGCGATTAGGACACATCTCTAAATAGAGAATGCAATATCTTGTGTCAGAAAGAATTCTTGACCTACTTGACCTAACAGACTTCATAGTTTGTGTTGAGTGTATTAAAGGCAGACAGACAAATATACGTAAATTAGGCACCAATAGGAGTTCCGATATTTTAGAACTGATACATGCTAATATATGTGGCCTGTTCCCTACAGCTTTATAGAATGGTCAACGATATTTCATCATGTTCATAGATGATTACTCTCACTATGGATACCTATATTTAATTCATGAGAAATCTCAATCCCTAGACGTTTTCAAAGCTGAAGTTGAAAATTAACTCGACAAAAAAATTAAAACCATCAAATCCGATCGTGATGGTGAATAGTACGATAGGTACGATACATCTAGTGAACAATGTCCAGGACCCTTTGCCCAGTACCTAGAAGAATATGGAATCGTCTCACAATACACAATGCTAGAAAAATATAGTATAAATGGTATTGCTGAGCAATGAAACCGAACACTTAAGGACATGGTGAGGAGCATGATAATGCTGGTATTAGCTGGAATAAATTTCCGGAAAATATTTTCACAATATTATTTTCAATAACACCATAGTTTTGTAAAATCAAGAAAAGCAGCAGATTTTGTCGTTTAAAATTTTTTCTTTTACAAAACGTTTCGGATCGTGATCTAATATAAATTAACTCTTGATCTAGACAAGAATAATACCCGAATTCGCTCCACAGTCTTCTCATCTTCCCATCTGTTCTCAAAAACCGTTTGATTGATCCGGTGGATTGTCACCTTCTTGATTCCCAACAAAGAGATCCGCAAATGAACAAGAAAACAATCTCCTCGAACAGATTTCTCCGGGATGGCCGAAACACCAAGGATAGTGAATCCCTAGTGGTAGTCGATTTTCTCTGCTCTCTCTCTCTGTGTTATGCAAGTGACACTCTCTTCCTATATCAGTGTTTCACATGTAACACTTGTATATATATGCTAGAGAACTTTTCTCTTAACTATAGAGAGATTAGTAAACCCTAATGGACTTATTGGGCTCAACTAATCATCAAATAACTATTAGGCTTTAATTTGAGCTAAACAGGGGAGCAAATAGATCCATAAAGCGAAGCTCTAATGAACCATATACCCACTATCATAATCAACTCTTAATTATGATTGGGCCTTGTCCATTAATATTGGGGCATACTACTATAGGCCCAATATTGTACTCTTGGACTAAATGTCATTTTTTTTTCTGTGAAGCTTATTAACAATTAATTAGCTTAATACATTTAGCATATACTATACCTGTAGACATATCCCCAATGCAATACCGTACTAGTAGGGTGAAATTACCGTATTACCCCTCTAGTATATATTTACCTTTGAGTTGTCATTTTTCATCTAATGGATAATAGTTGACTGCGGTGTTTGTATCTGCTAATACTAACACAGTCAAATTCACATAATGAATATCGGGACCCTGATTTATATTATCCAAGTACTTGAAAAAACTCAAAGTGACATCATATATATATTGTCCATCATGAAAAGTGTTCTACACATTTTATATTCCCTATCTTCCAAGATACCCAAGTTCGAATCATAAATTGGAACTAGTTCTTTAGTAACTCAAAAAAAAATAAAATACATGAAAGTAAGTTCATTAATCACTAGGATTAAGGTCTTCTATAATAGTGCTAGATTAGTAAAATTCAAAATTTGAGTTATGGCACTTAATCTCAAATTCTAATTAACTAGGTCCTGCTTGATACTGTTATAACTTTCCTATAACACACTAGTGTTTCTATCCGAAGATTCACTTCGATAATTAGAGACTTCATCAATTAAATAGACAACACTACATTCTATGGCATAGTAAAGAATTTCATCTTCAATATGCAGAATGCGAACAATTTAATTTAGACATAATGAAATAAAAAATATAATGTCTCCCACATATGAACTCATCATACGAATAATTCTTTATTACTCATTTTATGTCTTAGAATCTTTTAGATGTTTACATAAGATAAACATACACATCACATGTATATCAATGGGACATAAATGAAATATAAATTCATAACATGGAATTTGTTAATAACAAATAGATATTAAATAATCCAATAAATATTGTCTATAATGTCTAAATAATAAACTGATTTATAGGACATTATTCCAACAGATAAGTCATTCCTCCTTACCTTAATCACTCTGAGGAGAAGCACTTAAGACTACGGTTTATATACTCAATAGAGTACCGAGTAAATCAGTAGTTAAAACTCTATATGAACTATAGAAAAGCAAGAAACCTAGCATTAGGAACTTTTGGGGTTGTCCAACTAAGAAAGGCCATATAGGCCACATGAAAAGAAACTAGAATCAATAATAATAAGCTGCTATTTTGTTGGCTACACTGAAAGATCTCGAAGTTTCAAATTTTATGATCCCTCTAATAGGTATTTTTACGAGATGGGTAAAGCGAGATTGCTTGAGGATGTTGAGGTTGGGTATGGGGGAGGGGGGAGATAAGGTAAGGGATATTATCTTTGAAGAGGAATTCATTTCTCTTCCTGTAGTTATTATTAAAGGTGATTAGGCTCATTCATCTGACATTATTCAAGAAATAAATCGATAAATTCAATACAATATTCTACAACTCCCTATCCCACATGAGGAAATTGCTCCTGAAGAGTAACCTCAACAACCTTAAGAGGAAGTACCATTAAGGAGATCTACTAGTGAAAAAAGAAATGCGATTCTGAATGATTACATCGTCTATTTCCTAGAACATGAGTTTGATATAGGAGTAGAAAATGATCCTATCAATTTCACTGAAGCCAAACAAAGTTCAAAATCCCAACAGTGGATTACTACCATGGAGGATGAGATGAAATCCAGGAAAGATAACAAGGTTTGGGAACTCGTTGAATTACCAGTAGGAAAGAATCTATTGGTTATAAATAGATTTTTAAAACCAAAAGAGATTCTAAAGGTAATATCGAGAGATATAAGGCTCGTCTAGTTTCCAAGGATTTTACTCAGAAACAAGACATTGACTATAAAGAGATTTTTTCTTCAGTTTCTTCGAAAGACTCTTTTAGAATAATTATGGTACTAGTAGCTCATTCTGATTTAGAGCTCTATCAAATGGATATAAAGTTGTGTTTCTCAATGGTGTTATTGAGGAAAAAATTTATATGGTATAACCTAAAAACTTTGTAATTGAAGATCCAAAGTCTATGGTCTGTAAATTAAAGAAATCAATCTATGGTCTTAAACAAGCATCCCGTCAATGGTATCATAAGTTCCGTCAATTTATTTCCTCATTCAGTTTTGAGGAAAATTTAGTAGAAGGATGCATTGGTCACAAGTTCAGTGAGAGCAAATGTATCTTCCTTGCCTTATATGTCGACGACGTACTTTTGGTAAGTAATGATATATGCTTACTGCACAAAGCCAAGAGATTTCTCTCAAAAAATTTGAGATGAAAGATCTTGGTGTTGCCTCTTTTGTATTGGAGATTAAAATATACTGAGATCGCTCTCAGGGCATTCTTGGGTTATCATAAAAGAGTTACATTGAAAAGGTGCATGATAGATTTGACATGAGCAAATATACCCCAAGAGATACATCCATTGCTAAAGGTAATTAATTCAGTCTCATTTAATGCCCCAGTAATGAGTTTAAAGCTAAAGAAATGTAGAAGATTCCTTATGCATCTGCAGTAAGGAGTTTGATGTATGCCTAGGTATGTATACGTCCAGATATAGCATACATAGTTAGAGTGTTAGGTAGATATTTAAGTAACCCTGGTATGGATCATTGGACAACAGCAAAGAGGGTTTTACAATATTTATAGAGAACAAAAGTCACGTATCGAAGATCTGATCATTTGGACATCATGGGATATTCCAACTCTAATTACATTGGATGCCTAGATAGCAAGAGATCTTCTACTTTAAGCTATATTTACTTGCTTGCCAAAGGAGTTATATAATGGAAGAGTGCTAATAAGACGCTCACAACTTTTTCCACCATGGAGGTAGAGTTTATAGCTTATCATGAGGCATCGAATCAAAGGATATAACTGTAGAATTTTATCATCAGGCTACAAATTATCGATGGCATTGAAAAGCCATTGAAGATATATTGTAATAATAGAGCTGATGTTCTTTATTCCAATAATAATGGAAGCTCGTCAAGTCTAAACATATAGACATTAAGTTTCTAGTTGTTAAAGAAAGAATTCAAAGTCATCTAGTATCTATAGAATATATCGACACTTACTCCATTTTGACGGATTTGCTCCCAAAGATTTAACACCTAAGGTGTTTATGAGTTCACTGCTTATATGGGTGTTATACCATTTAAAGATATTCAGAATTAGTAGGAGTTAAATTTTACAAGTTCTCTTTTGAAAAATACATTTATTATTTGATATCAATAAAGTGATGATTTTCTTTTATACTCTAAATTTGTATTTTATTTTCTTTGTATTAGCTATTTTGCATAAAGTTACAGTTTTGTGTAAAGTGAAAGAGTAAGGTTGATTCGTTGGAATCATAAAGTAAGACCAAATGGAAATGGGCACGTAAGATCATTTTTCATATAATTTCTATGCCATACATCTATATTTGTTCTGTGTCATTGCATGTATTGATTTGATAATCATTGATAGATTTAGTTGCCTACCTAAGTGCAATGAAAGTCGCTTTAGTTTCATGTTAATATATAAGATGATCCAAATTATCTTGAGTAATTTCTTAACATACGGTGATAAAGTATGCACTCAAGTTTTTATTATATAATTGTCTCAGAAAAAAAAAAAAAAAATCTATGCAGCCCAAGTGGGAGATTGTAGGATTATACACATATAACCTAATTGTGGGCCACAAGTTTTTATAACAATTATATATATTAGGGTTGTCTAATTAAGTGGGGCCATTAAGTGATCTAATTATTGGCTCAAAAAATTACCAATTAAATATGGACTGTGTAATGTGTGGTTACCCAATACTGGACCAATAAGGAATGATGGGATCGCTATTCATTGTCAGTATATAAGGACATAATTATTAGGGTTTATATCCCCAAGTCAAATAGAATGTACGTTCTTCTCATCTGCTTCCATCAACAGAGAGAGAACCCATTGAGCATACATAGAGTATTCTGGCTGTGGAAGACCGTCTACCCTCATGCTCTAATTAATTAATTACTTCTATTTACGTGATCTCATCCTTTACTGTCAAATACAATGGATCCAGATTAGTCACGGATTTTTTCTCAATAAATCTTTTTCTGACAATTTGGCATGATAGATTATAAGATTGTATTGGTTTAATAATCTATCATGCATATTCAATAAGAGGAGGCAAACCAAATCCTGATGGCTAAGTCATAAAAGAGAAATACATGCTCTATTGTTTCAGGGTATAGGTTTCAGATTGGACAAAGTGAACTTTCAATTTTAAAGATTCTAGCAAGGTGGCCTCTGCAAGGAAGAGAATCTCAAATGGCTTGCCATCAAATGATTTTGTGGCAGCTATGGATTTTTGCATCCTAATGATTGTTCTAGAATTTTGCAGGAATGGGAAAAGAGTTTTGGATTGGGTGGCCTTGGTCCATTAAGTAAGCTAATTTTGTAGAGAATTTACGATTTTTTGATGATGCCCAGAACCAGAAATCACTACGTGGAAAGGTTGGGAGTTGGATTTTGGAAATAGTTAAGGTGTGGGATGGTTCCAAGGATAAGAGCAACTTAGGATAGTCCCATTCTCCAGTTGGCAAATATAATTAGCTACTATTCTAAAACATTAAGTTTATTTTTCTTAGAATACAAGAAAGTAGAGAAAAAATTGATTTACGTATTCCAAGAAAAATAAATATAATGTTTTAGACTCTAGAAAAATAACATTAAGCATTAACGGGCAACAAATTACAACTGTCTAATTTTTAGGCAACAAATTATCAGAGTATTTAATATTTAATGAAAATTGGAGGAAAAGTTTTGTTTGATTTTTTTTAAAAATTGAAAAGGGCTAAAAAATGGGGTTTTATTGTTCAAACTTTATAGGCCTCTTAATTATTTTTTTTAAGTTTATTACAAGAAAGGAAAATTTGGGGCTGGCTTAAAATGTGGTCTTAGGCAAGCAGCTAAGCTGCTTATATCATGAGTCGGCCCTGCATATAATTAAACATAGAGGCTATGACCAATCTTTTTTCCATACTCTAATCTCACTTACTTTTTAATAAATAGATTTCACAATAATTTGATCTGTAATTAAAGTCTGAAATAATTTAGTGGAGTCGACATATACACAATGCAACTGTAGAGTGGTCCTCGGTTTCAAATCTATGACACATTTATGAAGTGGCTTTTTTTTGGGTTCCTCCAACTTCATGTTAGAAGTAGGAAAATAATTTCTTTGTTCAGAAAATAGATTTATCAAATTACTATTATTTTTACATAAGTAATTGCATAATGCACTATTGTTTTTGGAGAAAATATTAATTCAGTATTAGTAGATTATATTTGGACAAAGGCCGGCATTACTTAAAAAATAAAAAATAAAATGGTGTGAACTTGAACTTAACCAAGTTGACTCCTTCCACTTAGTTTTTCCATTCGGTAGATTATTATTTATAATATTCGAAAAATTGACCTTTTTGAGGGAAATTACAGGAAAAAAATGACGGTCTAGTTTTTTATAAAATCAATTTTTCGTTCTTCTTATATTTTTTATTTCTGTTTTTCTTTTTATTTTTTTCTGCTGAGATTAATTACCATTTCAATATTGGATATAAGATGATTACATTAATCAAAGAGTAGACAAAAGAAAAAGAAACAAGGGCTAAGAATTTGTCTCAAAGTGGAAGGCAACCTGATTGAATTACAGGTGTACAGATTCTAGAGCCAAAAAAAAAATTACAGGTGTACAAATTTAACATTTACGGGTGGACGCACAATAATATTGTTCTAATTATAAACACTGAACCAACTTTTTAAAAATACAAATATGAAGCGTATACATAAAATCCATTAAATTAGGTTCAAAAACATTATTATGCAGAAAACTACTGATCGGTATACGTATTTATCCAATTAATGTTTTCTAGAACCCAAAAACAATGATTAGGGAAGATGAAGATCATCAACGAGCAAAGGAAGAAGTTGTGGGAGATGGAACATTGGCATTGGTATTGTGGTGTGCCTTAAGTAAATTATTGTGTTTTAGGCAATAATTAGAGGAATGAAAATATTACACATAATAGAATTGTAAGTTTTTGGAGAATCAAGTTTGGTATAACGAAATCTAAATTTTATCGATTTTAGGCAAAATGTAAATAAATAATTAATTACGAACCATACAAATATTACGGTATTCAATTTTTTGGCCTATGTTATGATAGAGACGGCTAAAAAATCCACTTTAAACTTGGAAGGTTACCAAATTCGCTGCAGAAAATACAAAGGTACAGGGGAACAAAGTCTTAATGAATAGTATTGACGGAGGTTTTGTCCAACACTTTATTTTGAGATTTGCCAGATATGGCTTGTTTGTGATACGAATTGAAGAATTACAATAAATAAAAATACAAAAATTTTATAGTAGTTTAGTCCTAAAAAAGATAAGTCTATGTTTACTATTCTTTACTATTTTCTGGAGAATTACGAGAGAGTCTCTAAGTTTCAAGGTGAGAGCTGAGAGAATTACAGAGACTTAGTGTATAATGAAGTGATTTTGATATGAAAAATAATTAATGAGATTGAACCCCTTTATATAGGTGAAGATGACTTAATATTTCCCACTTGTGAGAATAGTAAAGTACATAATGGACGATACAATTTTGAGTAATAATAAAAAATTGAGTAATAGTTAATAGATGGATTGCTTGATCTCTACTCAAAGGCACATTTCCCTTTCTTTGATCTAGTTTTCTTTTACTATTGCTTTAGGTCACATATTCTTTATTCTAGGCTAGTCGTACTATTGGTTGAGATGTTAATATGCGATCTGCCACGTTTACCTCAGCCGTGTTTTGACTTTCTTTTCTCGGTGTTGTTCAATGATTTAGATTCAAGATCGCACAACAATAGAATACTAAAAAGGTGTGGTGGCTGGTAGAGCTATCAAACGTGCATGGCATAACCGATTAAAGTTAGGCGCAAACGTGTTTTCATACCGTTTCGACTGTTGACATGCTGCTGGAATAATGTCCTATAAAAGAATTTATTATTTAGACATTATAAACAATATTTATTGGATTATTTATTTATCTATTTTATTATTAATAAATTTCATGTTATGAATTTCTATTTCATTTGTGTCCCATTGATATATATATGATATGTATGCTTATCTTATACAAATATCTAAAAAGATTCCAAGACAAGAAATGAGTAATAAAGAATTATTCGTATAATGAGTTCATATGTAGGAGACATTATATTCTTTATGTCATTATGTCTAAATTAAATTGTTCGCATTCTGCATATTAAAGATGGAATACTTTACTATGTCATAGAATGTATGTAACACCCCCCTAGCTTAACTATATGACTGTGTAGGTCAAACTAGGAAGCATTACTCTTTTATAACCCATATTTTTAGTTTTTGCAAAAAGGTGGGCCAAATATAAACTTTTCAAGCTCTAAAACAAAAGAAACTACGCGGCATTACTTTTTGAAAGTGTCTTTACAAAATATACAACTAAAAACTCCATATCTGTTTATCTTGCCATCAGTAGTAATATTTACAACACACTAGAATAACAAAATACAAATAAAACACCGCCCACAAGTCAAGCTCGTCTACATCGGTATGATCATGGCGACAAGAAAGCGTGCTAGCCAACTAGTAACTCTATACATCAAAAATGTCCTCACCTGCATCACAGGAACTAAATGAGCTAATGCTCAGTAAGTAAAGATCATGCATGCTTGTGAACATGCTTCATGCATAAACTTTATTGAAATTCCCATTGTAC
>JXTB01000524.1:71564-85684 GCA_002914805.1 Parasponia andersonii | reverse complement strand
CAAAAAACTACTATTTGACTATGTTATCAATAGACATTTTTTTTTTTTAATGCATGTGCATATAGTATTATTATTCATGAATATATTATTTGTTCTTTTCACACACCAGCTCTCTCTCTGAGGGTACTGAGCCTTTACACTGCACGGGAACCCTTCGACCAATATTAGTACAATAACACAGTTGAAAGTATTTAACAATAAAGAATGAGAAATTTACTGTAAAGTTAATTCTAGTCACTTGATATGTCTATTATGCAATATGAACATGTTTATTATTGGCCTATTATGCATGTGAGAATCTTGGGCATTACAGTGTAGTGTTGTCTATTTAATTAATAAAGTCTCTAATTATCGAAGTGAGTCTTCAGATAGAAACACTAGTATATTATAAGAAAGTTATAACAGCATCGAACAGGATCTAGTGAATTAGAATTTGAGGTTACGTGTCGTAAGTCAAATTTCTAATTTTACTAATCTAGCACTATTGTAGAAGACCTTAATCCTAGTGATTAATCAATTTATTTTTATCTGTTTTATCTTTTTGAGTTACTAAAGGACTAGTTCCGATTTATAGTTTGAACTCCGGAATCTTGGAAGATAAGGTATATGAAATATGTAGAACGTTTTTCATGATGGACACCATGCATATGATTTCACTTTGAGTTTTTTCAAGTACTTGGATAATATGAACCAGGGTCCTGGTATTCACTATGTGAATTTGACTGTATTAGTATAAGCAGATACAAACACCATAGTCAACTATTATCCATTAGATGAAAAATGGCAACTCAAAGGTAAATATGTACTAGAGGGATAATACGGTAATTTTACCCTACTAGTACAGCATTGCATTGGGGGTATGTCTACAAGTATAGTATATGATAAATAGATCAAGCTAATTAATTGTTAATAAGTTTTACAGAAAAATAAATGACATTTAGTCCAAGAGTTCAATATTGGGCCTATAGTGGTGTGCCCCAATATTAATGGACAAGACCCAATCATAATTAAGAGTTATCTTAATTATGAGTATATGGTCTATTGGAGCTTGGGCTTTATGGATCTATCTGGTTCCATGTCTAGCTCAAATTAAAGCCCAATAGTCATTTGATGATCAGTTCTACTTCAACAAGCCCAATAAGCCCATTAAGGTTTACTATTCTCTCTATAATTAAGAGAAAAGTTCTCTAGCAACCAGATACAAGTATTACACATAAAACACTCCCTTACAAAGAGAGTGTCACATGTATAACAGAGAGAGAGGGAGAGCAGAAAATCGGCCAACCCTAAGGATTCCATCCTTGGTGTTTTTGGTCAATCTAGAGAAATCGTTTCGAAAAGATTATCTTCTTGTTTGGCTGCAGATCTTTTTGTTGGGAATCAAGAAAGTGACCGCTCACCAGATTAATCAAATGACTTTCGAGAATAGATGGGAAGACGAGAAGGTTGTAGAGCGAATCCATGTATTGTTCTTGTCTAGATCAAGAGTTAATTTATGTTAAATCACGATCCGAAACATTTTATAAAAAGAAAAATTTTAAACGACCAATTCTGCTGCGTTTCTTGATTTTACAAAACTATGATATTCTTAAAAATGATTTTATGAAAATATTTTTTGGAAATTTATTCCAATAAACACTAGCACATGCTCCCTTCTTAGTCGTATTGTGCTATGCAGTGGCCAAATTTTAAAATTATTTGTTTGGCATAGCCTATCAGCCCATTCTTAAATGTGTCTTTTCATCTTACACTTTGTGTCGTATGTGTTAGCCCACATGCCCAAATGTACCCGTTTATTTGGGTTAAAACTAGTCCATTTAATTAGTAAAATTCTTTTAATTTTAGTACTATTTTATGAGACTTTTTTTTTCTTTTTCCAAATCATTCATAAAATTAAAGATTGTCACCATAGTAACAATCCATAATTGATTATAGAGTATCTTCTAATTAGATTGGCACTCATATATTAAAAAAATAATTTAAAATAATATCTGTATAATATGTGAATGTATCGTGCTTACTTGTTACTGTGTCATGCTACACTAATAGATCGTATCGTGTTGTGCTTAGCCCATTATACTTAAGTTATAATTCCAATATGACCTACATTTTGATATGTCGTGTCGTACCATGCTGTCGTGCTAATGGGCTAGTCCAGCCCTCTTGACAGCTCCAATGGCTGGGTATAATAATGCTTATAAATTGTTGTAAAACTCACAAAATCAAATATAAATTCAGTTTAAATTTAGATCTAGACACACAAATAGAAGAGAATAAAGAACATAGTATTTAGTGTGATTCATGCTACGGGTTAAATGAGTTTAATCCTCTATTACTGAGATAGCATAAAGCAAAAGCAAGCAAACAAATAAATTTATAGTGATTCATTCTTAATGTAAAAGATACGTCCACTTTTACCTACTAAGATTTGTTACTAGTACGAAAAAGAAAAATTATAAGAAATTTCATTCCTCGTGCCTACCCCTTGATATTTTGTCTTGGGGTGATATTCTTCGTTATAATTAAGGCCCAACGGCCTACGTGCTCACCAACAAACTTTCCATCAAGAAAGATGATATTTATATTCCATAGTTTACATTTACGAGAAAGCCCCAAGAGTCCACAATCATATCTTTTAGTTTTCACTAATAATGATGCTCTTAGGTTTCACTATCCGAAAACCCCAAGAGCCATCTCTCACCAAGTTATATTATTGCTCTGTGTCTCACATACAACTTCTTATAAGATATATTAAATAAGATATTGAGAGCCAAACCCTAGTTCTCGTAGGAATTCACGTGAATAATTAATTAGCTGCTAATCTATATAAAGTACCCTAAAGCCGTATAACGACAAGGTCCAAGAATCCTAACTGTACAAGACTCTTTAACAAATTAACATCCACATACAACAATTCTTCCCCTTGGATATTGAATTTAATCCGTTTGCTCGTTGCTTTCTCCATCAGCATGAATTACTCCATGCTATCCTTAGATGACACGTGTGTGCTATCATCCATCCAATATTGTCTTTGCTTCGAACTTGCTACTTGATAGCTACCACTTGAACCAAACACTTAAAAGGAATATTTTGTGATCGGTTTTACCCTTCCTTGAAATTTGTCTAGCAGCCCAAGCTTCCTACTTCGTTACGTCTTTTGTAAAAACCCTGATTTTTGGAAGGGTAGAATTGGAAGTTTACCAATTTTCTGGATATAATAATAGATGAATTAATTTGTAAAAATTTTGTGCAGAAGGACTAAATTGCAAAATGTGAGGATAAATTTGAGAGAGATTACGAATCAGGAACTATAGTGTAAATTTTTAAAAATTTGCATAGCCCCTACTTATTCCTCACGTGGGCTCAACCTTCCACTTACCCTCTCTCTCCTCTCTCCCTCGCTCTTAGTTTCTCTCGGCCGAAGAAGAACGACCACCACAGTAGCAATCTCGGGCCGACGTCTGCCCCTCCAGCCCGCTGACGTGGACTAGCCGTGCTGCCAGGGACCTCCGCCAGCCGTCATTAGCTACTATTGACGCCCGCTCGCCGAAAAATGTCATTAACAACCATTTGAAGCTTTTCGTCACCGGCATCGTTTCGGGCCGTTTAAGCTCGCATTCTTGAGCTCGTTCAGTTCGTCTCATTGAGAGGAAGCTCGAGGTATATATATCTTAACTCCATACTGTCCGAATCAAAAGTTGTCATTTTTGGATTTTTTTGGTTTTGGTTTGACTTTTTGATCTGGCTGTTGGATTGTGTTTTTGTTGTCATTTTTGGATTGTACTCAAATTGGACAAGTTATATGTCTAACCTAGCTATTTTGGGTGCTAGGAATTCAGTGAAGAGGTCCGTTTGTGGATTTGAAGCTTCGTTGAGAAGTTAGTTTTTCGCAAGAGGACGATCGAGGGTTTGGAATTGGTTCCTGACCCTCCAGACGATCATCAATGACACCTTGAGGATTCAATAGCGTAGTATTACTATTGTTATGAGGTAGAGATGTGGTTACCTTTGTTTTATGCTATTTTCAAATAAAACTTATTTTCTGCAACATATGAGAATAAATATGGTTTTTTTTGAATTTCTTGAACATATGTGATGGGATGTGATGGTATGATATATAAATATAAATAAATAAATAAATATATATATATATATATATATACTGTATTGCTCATATATACTGTATTACTCTGGAGATTTTCTGAGTGCATGTTATTTTGGGTGTGTCAAAAATAGAGCTGTCATGCTGCCTATTTTTCTATAAAAACCTAATATACTTATTTCCTTGAAAAGCAAGAGTATGATTATTTTCACACTTTAGCTCTGTATTGCACTCGTCATAGGATCCTACATGAGCACTGTGTTAGTATTGTGGGTTTACAGTATGGTGCTACATACCCTACTGTTAGTGTAGAGTCTATAAACCCGTGTGAGGTTTTGTTACTTCTGATTACCTCGCTATTTGGCAAGCGTAGGAAATTCAGTTGTCCCTCTAGGTTTGGTTGACAACACATGGGTGTCCCCCCGAATATGGGCTTAGGTGTCAGATAGGCTGTTAGGTACACTTAGTGCCATCATCCTGGATTTTCACAGATGAGAAGTGAGCTCATGGGTATGAGTTGATTTGTATTATGTGCATATGAATTGAATGGTTTTGATTATACTGATTTATTTATCCATGTACGTGGGGATTTCTGGTTTTGAATCATTATATATATATATATATATATATATATATATATATGTATTGGATTTAAACTAACCATGCAGGAATTATCCATCACTAAAATGTTTTCGATCGAGGTAATTATTTTCTTACTGGGCATTTTATGCTCACTCCCTTCTTCCTTACTCAGGTGGTGTTCAGTGTGACTTTGGTGACCAAGAGGAGTAAGGGGCTATCGGGATTATAGTTCGCTATTTTGCTAATGCTTGAAGTATATTATTGTGGTGGTTGGACTACTTAGATTTTATTTTAGTATTGAACCAAAATTATTACATTCTATTTTTGTCTGTGAACTCATGTATGCCATTCTAGTGTCCGTTCTTGATGAGGATGATGATGATGCTTAAACTTATATTTGATTTATGTTTTTTTTAATATTTATTCAATATATGTTTAATAGTATATACAAACTATGGGAGAGATTCACGTGATGGAATTCCAAAAATTTTATCTCAAATGGACTGTTTTATAAAACTAAAATTTTTTAGATGTTTTTCAAATAAACCAAAGAATTTTTTATCTTTGTGAAATTTCCCTTTTGTCACTAGTTCGGGATTTGGATCATGACATCTGTTGCTATTCTAAGGACTCTGTACATGCCACCTTACTTACTTCAAGATTTCTTTTCTGGTCTAGCACGTGTACCCTAACGCATCAAGCAACCCTAAGGTTATAAAACTCTACTTTAAGTCTTTGATGTCTGTACTTCTTGTAAATCCATCTCTATGAAAATTATGTCACCACTAACTTTTGTAGATTGTGTAAATGTTTACCTCTATGAATTTAATAAGAAAATTGTAACCCGAAACAATTCTATTGTTTCTTCTATTTTTCTACAATTACCTACTAAACCTCTACACTTTTATATCTTCTAGAAGGCAATTTTGCACATTTGCGTTCTATGACCTTCTTTCATTTTCTTACATATTTTATATTTCCTTCTCCTTTGGCTGAACTCATAGATCTCAATCAACTCTAGCCCTTTAATATCACTTATTGTAAAACCCACACAATCAATAATATAATTTTGATATAAATCTAAATATACACATACGGAAAATTAAAGAAGTTTGGTCCAGTTGCCTATGTCCACGGGAAATCACCAAAAAACATTCTAATAATAAAGAGAATATTTACAATGTACAGTTTCCATCTACCTGAAAGCCCCCAAGATCCTACAGTCATATCTCTAAGTTTTCACTAAACTGAAAATTGCAGAAACTCATAATTATGCTCGTAGTTTTCACTGTCCCGAAACTCTAAGAGCTCTCTTATCAAGTTACATTGTTCTCTCTTAATGTGTCTCATACACAGCTTCCCATAAGATACATTTGTAGGATATTGAGAACCAAATCTTAGGTGGTCTCAGTATGTAGTAAATACTCCTAAGGGCATATCATACCAAAGTCCAAGAGTCTTATTATAGAAGACTCTTAACAAATTAACATCCACAAAGCATAAATAGATGCAATAATGTTATAAGATTGTGACATTATTATTGTCACATAAACAGATATTCACTTCGCCGAAAATTATGCATTGTTTAAGTACTTAAAAATCTACTTGTGTCTCTTCCATATCCACATACAGCTAATCACAAACTCCAATATGGTATAAGTGCAACTAATGCTTGAACTTCTAAAGTGGATTTGCTCAATCGTGCCCTGAAAAGTTCTATTAATGGTAATTGTTGGAGCAATTTCGATAATGAATTTGTTCCTTGCTGCTAATGAATTTTGTCAATCACTGACCCATCCGAGGGTGGAGGCCGATAAAAACTCAATGATTCTTAAGTCAAAAACCAATTTGATAGAGTTTCAGCATTTGAAATGACAATAAAATGAAATTAAAGATTTTTCCTTCTATTTATAAAAGAGTACGTTAAAGTGCATAGTTTAAGGTACGTTCGATCAATCTTCATCATCGTCGAAAGGTTATTCAAGTAGGATTGATGACGTGGTCCTTCTAAAAATACCTCTAAGCCTCCGTTTAGAATCTGGATTTTGAAGGAAAAAAAATTGAAAGGAAAAATTCATGAAAAAATAAAAGAAAAATGATTTTCCTAAAAATTTATAGAATTTTATTTTCACACTTTTGTTTTTATTAATTAATATTTCAACATTCTATATACTAAATAATAACGTCAAATCCAGTTTTTATTTTTTTTGAAAGACAAATTTTTTGTTTTAATCTAAATAAGAGAAAATGGAATCCTTTGAAATTTTTATTCTTTCCCTCTAAAAATGCAAGTTTTATTTCTCGGAAATATTAGATCCAAGAAGAAAGATGTAGATAACATTTAAGATAGTTTGATGTTGGCTCTTCCTTCCCAAGACTTAAGTTCAAGTAAATCAACGGCTCAGTGGAGCACTGAGTTATTTGGGTGTACAAGCGTAGAGATAGGGATAACAATTCAAGTTACCAATATAATAACACAATTCAAAATCAAAGTCAACAGATTTGGGTTCGTCTTAAATAAATACGAGTTAAAACAGGTTAACCTCAATTAAATACAATTAAATAATAGATCAACAGTATATTAACTTGCTAAACTCTAAATAACAGAATAGTGCATAAGTTGTCGTACTGGATTTTCATTAACCAAATATTTTAACGAGGCAGTCTGTGCAATAATGGAATAATGCATGAGTTGTATTCTTTTTCTTTTGGATGTGATTTTTCCTATTAGGATTTTCTAGCAAAGTTTTTAAAGAGATATATTCATAGCACAAATAATATCTAAGAGGGAGTTTATTAAAAAAAAAAAGGATTATTATGTGGATATTTCTTAATTATCATTGGACCTACATTATGAGAAGTTTATATTATAAGGTTATTTCAATAATATTGTATACACATAAACCCTAACTAATCTTATAAATAGAGAGCACAATAAGAATAATAAGATGAGCTTATAATTTTCGTCTACTCTCTTATTTTCTCTATTATTATTGTTTTATATTACTGTTATTATTGCTACGATCACACAATCGCTACTCGAACTGTTAGGTTTTTTTTTTTTTTTTAAAAAAGTGGGACTTAACTAATGACCACCATTTACTACAAATTCAAAGGAAAATAACACACATACACTCTATTAAGGTTTCAACTTCTGACCCCTCCAAACTCACACACACATCCCTCAAGTCTTGGACTAACTGAGTTAGTCCCATTTGGCTACTCCAACTGTTATGTTAATAAGCTGATTTACAACAATAACAATAATTTAACATTTTCAAAAAACACATGTGTTATGTCAACAAGGTTGACAAATAGGTAGTTATATATTTATTATAATTTGCCAATGAATTCTCTTTTATAAAAGCATCAACTAATTATTTCTTTTAAAGAAAAAGAAAGAGAAATACTTTTTAGGTAAAGAGAGAATTCTAACTTTAAAAGGAATTAATAATACTAATGATCTTTCAATTATATTTATTCTACCATTTTGACGTCTAAACTTTCAATTTATATAGCAGTGACTTGTAAATTATACAATTGTTATACTATTGACCATATTTATCATAAATTTTTAGTTTTTTAATAGAAAATAGTAATAGACAAAACGTATATTTGGGCATTATTTACTTCTACAAATCAAAATATTCTTCTCAGCAATAATTACTAAGCTGTATATTTTGTATATGACTCATTTTTGTTAAAAAATTAACACTTTACAGAAAAAAAAAATTGTCACTATTACAATAATTACGTAAGACTTGGTAATTTATTGTATACGTTAAAAATTTAGAATCTTATTTTTTACTACAATTACTCAGTTGTGTACTTTTGTTAAATATTTAATATTTTGTGATTAAAAAAATTATTATAACAATAATTGTCTAATTTATGGATTATTACTGTAAATTAAAAGTTAAAATTAGTCCAAATAGTATAAAAGCTATTTATGTATTAACCCTTTAGAAACCCCCGTGAATTCTTGCGCAATATTACGTAGCACAATTCCAAAGGCGAGATCAAGACTATACATGTGGATATTCACACTGAGACAAGGACAAGTGCCTTAACCCGAAAGGAAAGAATGAAGTTTGACTTTTGAGGCCCTTTTCCACACACCCATCCCCTTTATAAGAACCCAAAACCCACGTTCTTCTTCTCCTTTAATTAATAGAAGGAACCTTTTCAAAGCTTACTTTCTTTTCAGATCTAACATCTATCTAATTGATCAAAATTATGGTCCCAAGGACACTTCTCACTCTCCTACTTTTTCTACTCTTTCTGGGTTTCTCTTACGCGATTCCCACGACTCGTAAGGCCTCAATCTCATCTTTTACCCTTTTTCTCCTTAATTTTAAAAAAAAAAAAAAAAAAATTCCCGTTTCGATTTTTCATTTCATTTTTCCAAAATTGTTGATTTTTAGTTGTTTTGGTTTTGAATTTAGGGAGTTTCTGGCAATATTCTTCATCTCTGGTGGTCCATAACAAAGTAGCAGTGAAACAGGTCTCTTTTTCTTTCCCCCTTTCTCTCTAAATCCTTTTATCTTTTGATTATTGTAATTTTGATTGATTATATACAAAATTCTGGAATTAGAATTTTATGGTTTTTGAAATCTACAGAATTGGTTGGATTTGAGGAATGGGAAAGAGGTGCTTGGGGGAGAAGAAAATGAAAATGAAAATGAAAATGAAAATGAAGATGAAAATGAAGGAATATTGATACAAGGTAGGATGGATTTGGAAAGCACTATGGACTATCCAGGAACTGGAGCAAACAAAAACCATGATCCAAAAACGCCTGGAACCGCTTAAATTATATTATTGTATGACCCTTATCCTACACCTACTTTTAGATTTGGATTTTGATTTTAGTTTTGGTTTTGGTTTTGACTAGAACCGAAACCCAAATTGGACTTTTGGTTCCCGGGTTCTATCTGGGTATTCATATTCTAGTAGGTTGGTTGTATAGAATATAATATTGTGTTCTCTTCTTAATAATTTATATACTTTGGCGTAATAGTTTATTTGTGCCTAGTGTGGATTGAATCCGAGAGAGAGAGAGAGAGAGAGAGAGAGGGAGTTTGTGCATAGTTCTTTTCTTTTTATTTAATTTTTAAAAAAGAGGTCGGGGATTGGAACGAGCTTTAAAAAAGACTATTCATCTTGGCGCTTTTAATTTATTTTTCTTGTTTCTTGGGTTTGTGCTCAGTTTCCTTTGTATTCATTAGTATCACCCTTTGGAGGGTAATCTTAGGAAGTATCACCTTTTGGAGGGTAATCTTAGGACTTAGGAGTGGAGGATGGATTTAATTTTCTTTTTCCAATTGAATCTATTGTTGTAAAGACTGACACTTAGCACATTTGATTACCTATAAAGCAAAACATAACAAGGTGTAGTCTATTTTGACATTTTAATAGGAGAATTATTGTAATCAATAGGTACAAAATAATATTAATTTTTTATATTAATGAGCTGGTTAGTAAACTTTTCCACTCTTTCTTCTTCTTTGAAAACAGCCTTTTGATGTCATACCAAGGTTTTCAAGGTATTTTTGTGGTAGAGGATAGAAAATTATTCTGTGTACAAGTTTTATTGATTGCAAGGTTTGATTACCTAAAAAAAACAAAGGATGATAATAGGTGTATCAAAATTGTTATCAAATTTTTAATACCAATACATGTGGTATAAGAGTTGTTATTATTATTCAATTAGTGTATTAAAATTTATTATAAATTAATTAATTATATTCATTAATTAAATGATGTCAATTTATATGCCACATGTATTGGTATTAAAAATTTTGTACAAATTTTAGGACATCTAGCATTGTTCAAAAACAAAAAACATAACAATGTGTGGTCTATTTTGACATTTTAATAGCAAAATTATTGTAATCAATAGATACAAAAAGTATTAATTTTTTAAATTAATGAGCTAGTTAGTAAACTTTTCTACTCTTACGTCGTCTTTCAAATCAGCCTTTTGATTTAGTACCAAGGTTTCAAGGTATATATATGGTAGAGGATAGAAAATGATTCTATGCGTACGTGAAAATTTCAGAATTATAAGGTATTTATCACATTTTGTTAGATTTTTTTTACAATATTAGTTCCTATTTTTTTTTTTAAAAAGAAAAAGATAAGAAAAGCACTCTTGAATAAGGAAAATAGATGACGCATTGGTAGTGGAAGTAAAAGAGAACGATTACTTCGAATAAATTGTTCGAGCCAAATACATAGCAATGACAAAGAGTTGCTTCTTTCAAAATTTCATGGCAAAGTACCAAAAATTGAAAAATTTTAGATTGGCTCAATTTTTCAAAAAATCCTGAATTTATTTAGAAAAATATAACTTTTAAAAAAATTTATAAGAAGATATTACTTTTAATAAATATTTAGTATAATACATTTTTGTTCTAAATTAGTATTTTTCAATAGTATTCGACGTAGCCTTCTGAGTTACTTCAAGTAACTCATCAATTAATAAAAAGTAATATTTGTTTTTAAAAGTGATATTTTTCTAATTCAAATTTGAGATTTTTCATGAAATTTGGGGTTTTTCAATTGCTTTTGAAAAATTACCATAAAAAACAAACTTCCTCTATACTTTATTAAATGTTTTTAGAAGTTAGAGACAGTTTGTTTTAAAAGGCCAAAATACTATTTTATATTGGGCTTTTTTGGCAAACGACCGAATTTCGGATCGTAGTTTATAAAATAATCGTTTTTAAATACTGTTAAAAAATGACTGAATTTTGAAAATTAAAAATAAATGGTCGTTTTTCATTTTTTGTACAGTAAAATATATTGATTTATTTTTAAAAATTTGATTTACTTTTTCAAAAGTTGATTTATTTTATAGAAAATTGATTGACTTTATTTTGTATATCGACATATTTTTCAAAAATATATTTAATTTATAAAAAATAGATCAATTAAAAAATAGAAATTTATCAAAATAAATTATAAAATGGTTATTTATTAAATATGTGTAAAAAAAATGGCTATTTTTAAAATTAATCTTGGTCATTTACTATAAATACTCTTATATATATAGTTTCTCAAATTTAAATAAGTTACAAAGGGTTTCTTACCAAAAAACTAGGCCCAACATTTGGAAAGTTAAAAATCCAGGATGGGTTAAAGTTGTTGAAAAATCCCTTATCTATTTTGAAATATATTATTTCAAAAATTTATATAGAAAAATATTATTTTTCAAAAATATTTTGAAACATAACATTTTTTTTCACAATTACTACATGCCAATGATACTTGAGATATTCATTTGGATCATTTGAGATAACCAACTGAGTTCCTTGAGATAACCAGACTTATTATCTCAAATAATTTAACTGATTACTTCAAGTATCTAATCAATTTTGTAAAAATTAGTATATTTTTAAAAGTTATATTTTTCTAAATAGATTTGAAATTTTTCAAAAAAATTTTAAATCCCAAACTTTTCAATTTTGTTTTCAAATTCTATCATATAAATCAAATTTCCTCAATTACGAATTTATTTGAAATCATGATTATTAAAATTGGACTTAAAAGAGAATGTCATTTTTTTAACTAAATTATATTCTAGGTTTAATACTTTCATAAAATAACAAACTAATATAAATATTCAAAACCAAATTTATTTTTGTCTTTCTTTATTAGTTCGGCTAATTTATTGTTTGAAAAATTTCAGACTAATTTTGAAAATATCACTTAATAATTTTTTATAAATATTTAGAAAAATACTATTTTTTTCTTAAAAATTTGTATTCTTTAAATATTAGTCGAGTTAATTTGGGTTAATTAAACTAGTTAGTTGACATAATTTGATTAGTTACTTCAAATATTTTTTCGATTAATAAAAATAGTATTTTTTTTAAATACTTTTAGAAATAATAATTTTTAATTAAAATCTGAGATTTTTCAATTTTTTAAAAAACTTACCATAAAAAATTGAATTTCCTCAAAATATTCTTTACAAATTAATTTGGGGAAATGATACAGAACGATCAATTTGGGAAAATGACACTGTACGGGTTTCTAAACCTTAATACCAAAAAGACGATGGTCTTAATTTCCTTAAATATTATAATTTCTCTTCTTTTTTTTTTTTTTCTCTCTGTCTCACTTTCTCTCTCTAAAAATACCACTTTTACCATAACAGGTTTTATCGGCCTTTCTCCTTATACAGATCTCAGAGAGAACAGGTTTGGAATCGTGAAGATGGAGGTGTTAGGGTTTATGCCTTAAAAACATGTATATTTTGGATATTTGTTGAATTAATAAAATGACATTTTTCTATTTGAATTTGTGCATAATTGGTATGTCATTAAATATCAGAAAATCTCTGATTTATTTATATGACCATAAATTTAGCATATAAGTGTTATATACATGAGGATTAAATTTATGGATAATAAACTAAATATAGTCCGTAATAATTAATTAAAGTTTGGGATCTTTAATTAAATATTATTAGTACGGTCCATTAACATTAAGAATATAATAGTCTTATCCGGACTATTGATGTTTGACATCATAATTGAGGTACTTTATATAATTTGATTATATAGGACTGGACCACACATGATTTGAATCTCACATAAATTCCATTAATTGTTAAGAGTTCAAATAATGTCATTAGATGATCATATATACATCAATCTTAATCCTGAGTAGTTATAGACTCCTATTTATAACATTATGTTCTTTGACATACTTGTTAAAGGTTTGTTTTTAAACATATCGAAATACTTGTATCTTAGGAGCATGATGAGATGAGTAGCTGGGAATGTAACTTATAGATATGGATTCCATTCATTCCATTAGAAAGCTAGAAAGATGATTCCCTTGTATATTGATTCAGGACTTGAACAGTTTGAGTACTCAATTTATAGTAGATTTATAAATTAATTCTTCATTAGATAATCAACGGTACACAAGGATAAAGATGTAATTGGAGAGGTAAATGGAATATAACCTAGCTCCAATTATGAATTGTCTATGGAGGATTAAACTATATGTAATGATTAAATCGATGGACTGTTCACTGTTTTTTGAGTAAATTAATTCTATAATTTCAAGAATGCAATTCCAGATTTTTAGTGGAATAATACTGGAATTAATTAATTAGACAAATTAATTAAAGAATTTAATTAATTGTCATAATTTATTGGAGCTTGAATTACAAGTCCATAAGTCCCCAATTCTATCTCTTACAAATATTTTATTGGATATTACATTATTTCTGCTATTGCACATTTTGTCTAGATGAATAGTTTATCTATATGTAATTAATAATTGTTAGTAATTAATTAATTAATTAATTTTGAATTAATTAATTTAAATTTATGGAGAGATAAGTTTCCTAGTTTGTTTAAATTTTGAATTTAAAATATCTAATTATCAGATAATTAGATAAATAGAAATTGAGAAA
>JXTB01000524.1:45952-57645 GCA_002914805.1 Parasponia andersonii | reverse complement strand
TAATAATAATAATAAAAATAGACATACTTAATCACATTATTATAACAATCACATATAAATGCAAATGTATGAAAATTTATTTCTCATTAGGCACATAGTCCAACTTGGCTTTCATGTGTATATTCCACTGCAACCGTATTCACAAAAATTTTATTAATGCATAACCGTTTCACTTATCATAACTATAGATTTAAAACACATGAAAAACAAAAATCATATCATAGGATAGACTTGATATTACAATTTCCTACCTCCCTTAAAATATTTCATCCTCGAAATTATAACTTACCAAATAAGTTCGGATATTTAGCTCTAATCTCATCTTCATATTCCCAAGTTGCCTCTTCCATTGCATGATAGCTCCAAAGAACCTTGACCAATTTAATTTTCTTATTGCGAAGCTCCTTTTCCTCTCTTTCCAAAATTCGAATAGGAACTTCTTCATATATCAGGTCTTTTCGCAATTAGAGAAGTTCATAACTTAAAACATGTGATGGATCAACCAAATATTTTCTCAACATCGAGACATGAAATACATTATGTACCTCAAAAAGTCTCAGCAGTAAAGCCAATCAATAGGCCATGTCCCCAACTCGTTCTAAAATCTTAAATGGTCCAATGAATCGTAGACTTAGCTTTCCCTTTACACCAAACCTCATAACTCCCTTCATTGGTGCAACTTTAAGAAATACTATGTCTTCAACTAAAAATTCTAAGTCCTTTCATCTCTTATCTGCATAACTCTTTTGATGACTTTGGACTGTTTTCATCTGTTTCCTGATTCTTTCTACAACATCAGCTATTTGCTGTACAATTTCTGGACCTAGAAGTTTTCTCTCACCAATTTCATCCCAATGAATCGGGGAACGACACTTCCTATCATAAAGTGCCTCATAAAGTGCCATATCAATCGTCGCCTGGTAGCTATTATTATAAGTAAACTCTATCAATGGTAGATAGTTGTCCCACGTAACACCAAAATCCAGAATACAGGCTCTCAACATATCTTCAAGTGTTTGGATCGTCCTTTCAGATTGGCTATCAGTCTGTGGATGGAAAATAGTGCTAAACCTTAATTGTGTACCCATAGCTTTGTGTAGACTTTTCCAAAATTTAGAGGTAAATTTCGGATCTTGATCTGACACAATTGATACAGGAATTCTATGCAATCTCACAACTTTATTTATGTAAAGGTTAGCATATTTGTCCATAGAATAAGTATTATACGTCGGAAGAAAGTGTGCAGACTTTGTAAGTCTATCCACAATCACCCATATGGAATTTGCACCTTTCCTTGTTCTTGGTAATCCAGGGACAAAATCCATCGCAATATGCTCCCATATCCACTCAGGCACCATTAGTGGTTACAATAAACCTGAGGGTCATTGATGCTCTACTTTCACTTGTTGACAAATGAGATAATGCTCAACGAACTGTGCAATATCTCTAGGCATATTGACCTACCAGAAGTGCTTCCTTAAATCACAATACATTTTCGTACATCCAAGATGTACAGAATAAGAGGTCTCATGTGCCTCTTGTGTGATTTCTTTCTTGAGTTCAGGAACATCAGGAATACATAAACGATCGATAAACCTCAATGCATTGTCTGAGGTGACTATAAAGTCTTTATATTTTCCAGCTTCTGCACCTTCACGAAACTTCGTCAATGTAGGATCATTACTTTATGCGGCCTTAGTTCGATCCAAAAGTGTTGATTTTACTGTCAAAGTAGCCATGTAGGCAGAATTCCCTTGATCTACTACTTCTATTCTCAAATGTTACATATCCAAAATTAGCGGTAGAATTTCACGTATAGAAGCAACAGAGCTAGAAGATTTTTGACTTAATGCATCCGCAACCACATTAACCTTTCCTGGATGATAGTTGATCATACAATCATAATTTTTCACTAACTCGAGCCATTGCCGTTGTCTCATATTAAGTTCTTTCTGTGTGAAGAAATATTTCAAACTTTTATGGTCGGTATAGATTGCACACTTAACTCCATATAGATAGTGTCACCAAATTTTTAAAACAAACACCACCGCAGTAAGCTCGAGGTCATGTGTTGGATAATTTTTCTCATACTCTTTTAGTTGTCGTGAGGCATAAGCTATTACTCTTCCGTGTTGCATGAGAACACATCCCAAACCATTTTTGGATGCATCACTATAGATGACAAACCCTTCAACTCCTTTAGGAATGGCCAAATCGGGAGCAATAGTCAATCGTTGCTTCAACTCCTTAAAACTTTTCTCACAATTATCTGAGCATAGGAATTTCACATTCTTTTAGGTCAGCTAGGTTAGTGGAGACGCAATCTTTGAAAAACCCTCCACAAACCTTCTGTAATACCCTGCAAGACCAAGGAATCTCCTAACTTCTTTTACATTGGTCGGCGTTAGCCATTGTTGAACTACTTCCACCTTACTAGGGTCAACAGATATACCATCTTTCGAAATAATATGTCCTAGAAAAGAAATGTGCTTCATCCAGAATTTGCACTTCGTAAATTTGGCATAAAGCTTATTCTCTCGAAAAATCTATAAGATAGTGTGTAAATGTTGTTCATGTTCTTCTTCAGACCGAGAGTATATCAAGATGTCATCTATAAAGACGATAACAAATTGATCTAAATAATCTTTAAATACTCGATTCATCAACCCCATTAAAGCTGCAGGGGCATTCGTTAGGCCAAAAGGCATGACCAAAAATTCGTAATACCCATATCTCATTCAGAAAGCAGTCTTTGATACATCATCTTCCTTGACTTTCAATTAATGATATCTTGAACTTAAATCAATTTTTGAGAAGTGTCTAGCTCCTTGTAGTTTATTGAAAAAGTCTTCAATCCGAGGCAATGGATACTTATTCTTTATTGTTACTTTATTCAATTCCCTGTAATCGATACACAGTCTCATTAAACCATCTTTCTTCTTAACAAAAAGCACTGGAGCTCCCCATGGTGCATGACTAGGTCTGATAAAATTCTTATCTAAAAGATCTTGAAGTTGTTCTTTAAGCTCTTTTAATTCAGTTGGAGCCATGTGACAAGGTGCCTTAGAAATAAGTGCCGTATCAGGGACCAAATCTATCACAAACTCGATCTCACGATCCCGGGGTAGACCAGGCAAATCTTCGGAAAAAATATCTACGAAGTCCTGAACTACTGGCACTTGGCTTACTGTGATCTCTTTCTTTGGCACCTCAAATATTGATCCAAGGTAACCAACACAACCTTTGTTTAGCTTGTGTTGAGCCTTCATTGTAGTAATAATAGGTATTCGGGGTACACTCCTAAATCCAAGGAAAGAAAAACTTGGTCCAGTCGGCAGTTGAAAGGTCACTTCCTTTTTACTACAATCAATGGTTGCGTGATTTGCACTCAACCAATCCATGCCCAGTATGATGTCGAAATCACGAATGTCTAGCAGAACAAAGTCTACAAATATTTCTCGTCCATCAACTAGGATTTTGCACCCTTTGAGCTTACAATAAGATTCTAGAATAGCTCCTGAAGGTTTGGAAACACTAAACCGTTTATGTAAAGGTTCTAGTGTAGCTCCTAACTTTTCAGCAAAAGATAAGTTGACAAAAGAATGAGTAGCTCCCGAATCAAATAAAACAGAAGTAGGAACACCAGAAATAATCATAATACCTATAACATATAATATACGAAATCAATACCATGATTATTACTAAAAGATCTAGTTAGTAGAGTTTACCTGAAATAACATCATTCGAAGCATCAGCCTCTTTATATGTTATGGAATAAATGCGCCCTTGAGTTTTCTTTTGCCCACTATTGCTACCAATGGTCTGATTCTCCTTGCAGTCTTTGATAAAGTGCCCTGACTTCCCATATTTAAAGTACAAATTAGAACTCATATGACATTTGCCTGAGTGAGCCTTTCCGCACTTTTCACAAGTTGTCGCCATTTTTTTATTGTTGTTACCACTTTTGTCACCTCCGCTATAACTTTCTTTCCTCTTTTAGTTGTTTCTATTCCAGGGCTTTCCTTTTTGATTTATGCCTGATTTTTGACTATCCAGTTGACGGGACTTCTCATCATCTTCAGCTAAATTCTGAGCTCGATCCAAAATCTCAGCATAGGTGGTTAACTTCAGAACTTTGATCGAGCACCTTAAGTCAGGTTTCAATCCCATTTCAAACTTCCTCACCTTACGCTCCTCAGTGTCTACTAGATGTGGTGCAAAACGGGATACTTGTTCGAATCGATGTTCATATTGTGAAACAGTCATGGACCCTTGCACTAAGTTGATGAACTCTATCTCTTTAGCTTGTCTCATAGAATATGGAAAGTACTTCTCAAAGAAGATTTCTTTGAAACGATTCCATGTGATAGGGTTGGCTTGAGTATTGTGGATACGATCAGTCGTCTCCTACCAGTGTGCTGCCTCGCCTTTCATCATAAAAATAGCACACTCAACACGTTGTTGATCGGTGCACGTCAATAAACGAAAGACATGTTCCAATTCTTTGATCCAGCCCTCTGCGATAAGTAGGTATGTGCCTCCCTAGAAACTTGAAGGTTTCATCCTCCTGAATTGCTCATAAACAGGGAGTGTTACTCCACCAAGATGAGGAGCTTGAGCAACTTGTGCATGTGGTTGTTGTTGTTGGTGCTGTAAAACTTGGTTAACATAATTTGTTATGAGTTGCACCAGGTTGTCCACATTTATTTGCACATTCTGAATCCGATTCCTAGCTTGACGTTAGGGCTGATTACCCGCTCCTTCTGTAGAGGCATTTCGTGGAATGTTTTGTTGTGGTGGCATCTCTAAAAAGAAAAATCTTACTAAAATCTCGTTCTAGAGTTCTAAATAAAAATAATAATAAATATGTATGACAAAAATCATATCTATATATATATATAAAGGAAATATAAATAATTCCATTTAATCTTTTTTTTTTCACTTACCATTTGGCTGAAAGCGGGATTCCCATTGTAATAACCTAATTTTACCTCTATTTTTTTTTCTGAAAAAAAAAGTCTACAGAATCGACTAAACTGTTGATCTGATACCAATTGTCACATCTCCTAATTTAGGTATGTACCTAAGCTAGAAAATGTTTAATTTTTATGTTCATCTTCCAAAATAAAACGGAAAAAAGATCCGGTAATAATTTTTTTTAAAAAAATAAATATTTAAACTAGAAAAACTACCTCTTATTAAAACATCGGAAACAAAAACTTAATACTCAAAATAACCTATGTAATAAAAACACTTAATTTTAATCCAAAATCCAAATACAAGAAAATAAAACTTAAAGTCGATTAACAACGTCCTAACACCATTTAGGGACCGTTGCCGCCAGCCAACCTCCAAAATCTATTGCTCATCTGAAAATTTTAAAAGAATGGGATGAGCTTGTGTCCAGACAGTAAATCTCATGTATGCAATGAATGTCGTGTTTTATGAATAATACATTTTAAAAATCATAACTATGAAACCCTTCTTTGAAAAACATCTTAATCATAAACGTTACTATTTCATTAAACTTTGGTATTTGAGCTCAACATAATGTAATGCCAAGTCTATTAGAAGTGATGAGCCATAAACATAGTATCATGACAAGCATATGTCCTTGTAGTTATTCGGATCCTATATAGCTATCATACTACAATGGCTAGCATCGTAGTTTAAACACATAGGGTGAGATTTACTTGCATCAAGTCCTTAGAAAAACTTTGTAGTGAAATACCACATAACCAACCTTGTTGAAACCACGTGTCCCTTCTTTATCCTTTATTTTTTTTTTATTTATGCCCAAAAAAACATTCATTATAAAAAATATTAACACATGCTATCATTGCACTTAAGAAACATATTCTATATGTTTGAAAAATATCCATAACATAAAATAACATAATAATTTTCATAACAAAACCAAATCTGTAAACATTCAGCAACCTAGGCATACTTAAATAATTTTAGATTCAACAATATAATTTAGTTTATCCTAAAAATTATCATAACTCATTAAGACATATAAAAAAAGATCCAAAAAATTTATCAGAATTTATAAAAAAGATTTATTACATTTTTCATAATTTTGAATCCAAATATTGTAACCTAGTAAAACTGTAAAACTGAAAACCAATGTACAATAATAGAATTTTATAGATTTTTTCTTAAATCAAAATAATCTGAAACTTTATGAAAGTATTTTTAACATAATATAAAACATGTATAAAAATTATAGACTCCAAAATATACCATTAGGTAGCACTTTAAATTCATGAAATTCTATATCAGGATTCATATCATCACCAAAATCAACAAAACAATAAAGATTTTGAAAATCATATTTAATTGTAGAAATTTTCAAAACACGTGAAAATATTTAGAGAGCTAATCACACATTGATAAACGTCCAGAAAAAATTGTCGAAAAGATATCAATAGCATGGGTTTTGAACGTTAAGAAATGAGAATATTAAGTTTGTCAGATTCACTGATGTTATGGACAATATAAATAAAAGATTTAATAACGAATACAAATAAACCCCTATGATCATAAAAATTTTCAGAATATAATCTAACATATAAGTAAACAAGTTTTTAAAATTTCAGATTATAAAAAAAATTCTAACCCTAGATATCATAAGTTGAATTTTGATTTAACAGCAGCAAAAATAATAAACTCAAAGAAAAAAGTGTTTTTAAATATTTACTTTCTTCTTGAAAATTAAAGAAAACTAAGCTAAAACTCTTGAAATCATAAATACTCTAAGGAACTATGAGAGAAAGATAAGTAGAAAAATTTAGGAGGAGGCTTAATTGTATTCTTATGAGAAAGATATATATATATATATATAGGTTTTTGGCTTAGGGTTTTTTTTTTTCTTTTTTTTCTAAATCAAAAAATATTTTTTTTTAATTTTTAATCAGATCACTTCCTTCTTTTTTTTTTTTTAAAACTAACGTATTAACCTATTACTAGGTTTCATCAAGTTGTGGGAAACTTTCCTTTTCTTTTTTTTGACTAAATTAGAATTTTATTTATTTATTTTTTAAGAATAAGTAAATACTAACCAAAATCTATAAACAAGTAACATAATAAAATAAAATCTATATATTGATACATACATAAAAAAACAAAATTATGGAATCAAAAATTCACGCACGACACACTTATTTTATCATTATAATAATAATAACGGCACTACTACTAATAATAATAAAAATAGACATACTTAATCATATTATTATAACAATCACATATAAATGCAAATACATGAAAATTTATTTCTCATTAGGCACATAGTCCAACTTGACTTTCTTGTGCATATTCCACTACAACCGTATTCAAAAAAAATTTGTTAGTGTATAACCGTTTCACTTATCATAACTATAGATTTAAAACACATGAAAAACAAAAATCATATTATAGGATAGACTTGATATTACAATATGTATCGTCATCAAGAGAAACTTTTTGCTTTTTAGGTTTGGGATGTTCTAATTTATACATTTCGGTATTAAACAATGAATGTTCGTTCGGCCTTAACATGTAAAATTCATTCTTCATTTTTGTAGAACAAATATTTAAACCATTTTCAGAAATAATAATCTAATTATTTAGAAAAGAAATACCAAATATTTATTCAAATAGTCTTGAAATAGAAATTAAATTCCTACGAAAATCAGGAATAAAGTAAATATTGTTCAATAACAAATATTTATTCTAAAAATGAAGACGGACAACTCCTACTACTTTTGTCGATACTTTAGCTCCATTGCCCACTCTCATTGTGAATTCCCCGTCGGTAAGCTCCCTTGAAGAACTAAGCATCTGAAAAGAAGAACAAATATGATTAGTGGCTCCTGAATCAACTATCTAGAGAGATATATCAAATAAATCTTCTTCCACTAAACAAAATTCTAAAATAAGTAAATCATACTTACCTTTCTTTATCTCTTTCAATTCAGAGAGATACTTGTCATAGTTTCTCTTCCAATACTCACCAACTCCATAATGAAAATATTTTCCCTTACGTTTTTTGTCCTTAGAGTTGTTCTTCTTGATACTTGTGTTGCCCTTCTTGCTCTTTTTAGGCTTAGATTCATAGGCACCCTTGCTCTTCCTTTTCTTATTTTTGTTAGAGGTAGAGGGATTTTCTTCTGCAACATTTGCTTCAGCAACAGTTGCTGAACCATCTTTACCTTTATCTATCGATATTGATTCGAAGGTTTGCAGTTCATTGAGTATTTGAGTCATCGTATAATTCAATTTGTTCATAACATAGCTGCTCTTGAATTGAAGAAAATCAGGTGAAAGTGATTCTAAAATTGTACTCACTTGAGTGCGGTCATCGATCGTAGCCCCACCTCTCCAAAGTAATTAATCATGTTCAAAACATAATCTCTCACTGAGTTTCTCTTTTTATCTTCGCATTCATAGCCTTTTTAATGGCGTCATGATGAGATTGATCAGATTGTTGTCCAAATATGGTCTGGAGAGACTCCATTATCTCATAAGTAGTCTCCATCCTTTCGTGCTTAGCTCTAAGCACATCTGTCATGCCTGCTAATATGTAGCAGCAAGCTTTATTATAGGCATGAGTCCATTTTTCATAGTTTTCTCGTGCAATACGAACAGTATTAGCAGAAGATTATGGAGGACATTCTTTCGTAAGTACAAACTTATAGTCTTCACTAATAAGCATGATGTTCATATTACTTTTCCGCTTGATAAAATTATCTCTAGTTAATTTTTCGTTTTTCGAGTAATGCGATAATAGAATTCGAGGTTGACATGTTTTGCTAAAATTAAATAAATAAAACAACATTCAATATATTTGAAAATAAATATCACAAAGAATTCAGAATAGTAAATGTGATGTATGATGTAAGTAAGTAAACATATAAACTTATTTACTAATTCCATGGTAATTCAATTTTCTCTAATTAGGTACCGTCGTAGGATAGGTCACATAATTATTCATTGAATTGAGACATTCTCAAATATTAAATAAAACATCAAAATATCTCACATTTTCTTTTATTTATTAACAACTGTTTTACTATTAGCAATTTAATTGTCTCCTCATGAGTGTGACTCATTATTTCAGAATTTAATAACTTAACTCAAAATTGTTGCCGTAGGGCAGATCAATTTTCAAATATATTCTAAAGTCCTATCTCTTGGAAATTAAGCCTTGTTACTAATTTAAATAGACACCCTCCGTAGGGAGGATGAAATCTAAGCATCTCTAGGTGCCAACTAAATCTCGCAGTGCTTAATTAATAATAGAGACTGTGGGATATATTGTCATATATCCCTCTCCCACTCATTATTTGAAAATCTTATGAGTTTTTACTAATAAACATCTAATTTTTTATTTAACCTAGTTATTATATCTAATATAATTTTCTAGGTTAAACTTTTAGTCCAATCTCATTAGTCCTAATTATAACGACCCGACTTTTAAAACTGATATCTACATATATTCTTAACTTAATTTATTTTTTTAAAAGTCACAAACTTGGACTATGAAAATTCGTGACAATTTTTTATTTATTTATATAATTCTCTCAAGATTGTTAACCAATTATTCTAAATGTCATATTAAGAAATTTATAGAAACTATTGAAGAAAATATTATTTTTTTATGAGATTTAAATAATGCGCAACTAAAAGGACTTCCAAATGAGGAGGAGGGTCATAAGTGGACCTCTTAACCCAAGGTCTTCTTAGACGGTTTAAGTCTTTTTGATAAAGCTCATTTACTCTTACATTTATTTAAATCAATATATTAGATAATAAAACAACATAAATATTTAAAAATCTTTAATTATTGAAAATATACTTCAAGATAATATATATATATATATATACATATATATATATATATATATGGTATTCTATAAATGGATATTTAGATAAAATTAGTCATATTGTACATAGTAAAATGATTACTTAGTTTTAGAAACATTAATTCACACTATGAATTTAGATTTCATACTTAAACATTTTATCTCATTATTAACTTAAAAAAATAAATAATTTAATCTTACATATTTAAGTAAACTGTATCGTTTAAAGAGAAGACAACTTATACAAAAATTTATAGCGGTGGTATCCCAAAGCCCGTGCCTCGCATTCATCCCCTCCTCGATTTTAGTCAACCCACATTCAAAATAAAAGTTGCTTGCCTTTGGTACCTACAACATGGATATTTACATTATGTGAGCTTTCACTCAGTAAGTACAATTCTTCTCATAAAATATTTCATATAAATAATATTTTATGAAAGTTCAATTTTTGTGTCCTTTTGTAATCTTTCAACTTATATTTTATGAAGTAATCTTTTATCACATATATTATTGTAAAATCTTTTATCTTTCCTATGGACCCTTGTGTACATACCAAGTGTGCACTTACCGACTGGGAATCAGGGGAGTGATCCTACTGAAATACCAACAGTTATAAATTTAATATATTTTCCTCAGAAATCCTCACCGAGTAGAGGTCGGTCTTATCTTCTCTTAGAAATCCTCACCTAGTGGAGGTTAGGTACGACACCTTTATATTCTTATTTTTTACTTAGTCTCCTTTTAAACATAAATGGTTGTATCATAATTCAAATCAAAACTTATATTTCATATTCCAGATACTCCCTTTAATTGAAGTATATTTATCAGTTATGAACAATATTGTAAAGTAAATTTATCTCATCTTATTATCATAGGAGGTATGTATTTTCATAGGCATAGATACAAGTCAAACAAACATCTCATGCATAAGAAAATATCACATTTAATCATGTCAAACAATTTTATTTTAAATAGAACATTCTTTTAAAACTATCCATGTTGTAGGTAAGATTGTACTTACCTTAAGTCCTTAGAAAATGCTCTTTGTGCTTACAGTGAAATACCACACACTTAACCTTATTGTAATCACGTGCTTCTTCTTTATCTTTTTTATCTATTATTCATGCATCAGTATTTATTTTATATATCAGCATATGCTATCATTGGTCATATGAAATCAATTTTACATTTTTGAAAAAATTCACAATATAAATCCTAAAATAATGTTTCATATTAAAATTGTAGAATTTTAGTGCATAATGCGTAGTTAAAGAATTTAATATTCTAGTCTATAATTTTATTCATTCTAAAAATTTTCATGAATCCATATGAAATAAACCAAAATCTAAAGATTATGGTTTAGAATTTATAAACAATATTTATCACTATTTGTTTTTCCAATATAGAATTTGTAATAAAATTGTTAAAGATGCGACTAAACAAGAATGATTGAATTTTTGGGAGTGTTTTATAAATCAAACAAACTCAAAATTTTACAAGCACATCATTAACATTTTATAACTTATGTATAATATTTGAAAATTCTAAAATAGATAATTTCATAGCACTTTAATCACTTGGAATTATACCTTAGAATTTATTTCAGTATTTTAAAAAATTGAAGCATTGTATATTCCGAAAATTATAATTCATTTAAAGACATCAAAAAATTATGAAAACTTCTTAAAATGATCTTAACATATATATAAACATATAGTTAAAGTTTCAACCCAAAATAAAAACGTTTGCCCTTTGAAATCATAGAATCAATTATATAAAATCCGTTTTACAGCTTTTCTTAGCTAACGACTAACTTGTGTTAAATGATTTTTATAAAATTATAGG
>JXTB01000524.1:0-45798 GCA_002914805.1 Parasponia andersonii | reverse complement strand
AAGAATACTAACAATTTCAAATTTAGATTTTCCTATTATCTATTGGGTCAAGATAAATAATTATTGAACTCAAACAATTAAGAATCCAATAGTAAACATAATTAACTAGGTTTATTTCATATTAACAACAATAGCCATATATGTTGTAAAATAATTTATACTTGCAATTAGGCATATAGTATCCTATGGGCTTTGGGATACAACCACTATAAATTTTTGTATAAGTTGCCTTCTCTTTAAACGATATAGTTTATTTAAATATGTAAGATTAAGTTATATATTTCTTTAAATTAATAACGAAATGAAATATTTAAGTATGAAATCTAAATTTTAAGTTTAATTATTAAGTAATTATTTTGCTGTCTATAATATGACTAATTTTATCTAAATATCCCTTTATATAATACCATATATATATATACATTATCTTGAAGTATATTTTCAATAATTAAAGATTTTTAAATAATTATGTTATTTTATTGTCTAATATATTGATTTAAACAAATGTAAGACTAAATGAGCTTTGTCAAAAAGACTTAAGTCGTCTAAAGAGAACTTGGAATTTAAAAGATCCACTTGTGACCCCCCTCCTCACCTGGAAGCCTTTTTAGTTGTGTATTATTTAAATCTCATAAAAAAATAATAATATTTCCTTTAATAGTTTCTATAAATTTTTTAATATGACGTTTAGAATAATTTATTAACTATCTTGAGAGAATTATATAAATAAAAAAAATTGTCATGAATTTTCATAATCCAAGTTTGTGACTTTTAAAAGAATAAATTAAGTTAAGAATATACGTAGATATCAGTCTTAAAAGTAATATCTTTATAATTAAATTGAGAACTTTTTGTTGGCAATTTTACCATTTATTATAGTTTTAATTTGAAATATACAACTTTTGAAATTTTTATTTCGAAAGGTACCACTTTTAAAATTATCTAGAAAAATAAAAGAGACAATAATGAGAGAGAAAATAATGAGAAAAATGACGATGTGAGTCTCAATATATTTAAATTTTGATAATAGTCTTTCTAAAAAATTGTGTACAAGATTTTTGAAAGTAAGAAATTTTTGTTTTCAAAATTTTAAAATTTTTGTATTCAAATTTAAAAAAAAAAACAAGAAAAAAAAGGTAGTTTTACTAAACTTCTTTTGAAAACTATTTCCATATTTTTTTTATTAAAAAACAAAAAACTGTTTAAAGAAGTGATTACCAAACAAGCTCTAGTTAATGAATCGAAGACGGGAACTTTTCTAAGTCAGTGATGTTAGTGATTCCTAATGGTTATATAATAAGACAATAAAAAGAGAGAGAGCTCGACATCAAGAGACCCACAAAGAGAACAAAGAGCGAAAGAGAGATTAATAGGAGGAGAGTCATTGAAGGCTTAATTGGAAGAAGAAGTCTATAGTTATTCTCAATCATTCCTAAATGCGCTCAACTTTATTGTGTTTGGTTTTTTGTTTTAGTTCTGATTTTCAGTTTTTCATGGTGTCGCAAATTTTATTAGTTTTGTTATTCTAATTATGAACTGAGTTTTTATTCTAATTAGGACCTTGATTATGACTCTTTAATTTTCTTTTGTTGAATTTAATTGTAGTTTATTTATCTATCAAGTTGATTACACCACTATGCATTTAATGTTTCTAATTTTTTGCACCAATTAATTAGTTGTTTAGAAACTCTTAACCAATCAGAAGAGGAGGTTTTAAGTGTTGCACTTGATTAGATTATGATAAATTGCATAAGATGAAAATATACTTGTATGAATTATACAGTCATTAATTAATAACTATAAACCATAATAAATCTTTGCATGATTTAATTCATATAGGAATTTAGTAAATTTATTAGTAAGGATACTTATATTAGACCTTCGGAAAAGGTTAGTAATTAAATTTGTATTCTTGACTATTACTTGAAAAATAAACCAGAGATAGTAAAATTAAAGAGGAATTTATTATCATTAGATTTCTCTCTATTTACTTTAGTCATTTTCTACACTTTAGTTTTTTTTATATTTTATTTTTGTTTCAGTTTTATATTTCTATATTTCTCTGTGGAATGATACTTATACTTATCATTATATTATTTATTTTTGCGATATTATACAGTTGCAATTTAAGTGTAAAATGACCCAATAATTTCCAAAAACCAAATCATTTGCTGGTTTCCAATAACTAAAATAGTTGCTAGTTTGTGATAAATAATTTATTTATGGGTTTCTAGAATAACAAATTACAAGGTCAATGCCTATAAGAAACCTAAAATTAATAACCAATTTAGTTATTAAGTTATTAGTTTCCAATTTCACGGTAACCAGTAACCAATATGGTTATTGGTTTTTGAAAATTAATTTTGTTATTAGTTTTTAGTTTCTGGTAACTAATTTGGTATTTTCGGTTTTTAGTAATTGATTTTGTTAAGGGATTCTAGAGTAACAAGATTGACGACTAGTTATCTACAACTAAATTAGTTACCAAAAAAATTTAAATAATATATATTTTTTAGACTCTCACTGAGGACTTTCAGGAAACCTTTGGTACGCCATATTTCACCAGCACACTTTCTAACAAATACTATAATTAGAAATCCAAAAGCTAAAACAAAAACCAAATAGAGAAAAATTATTTTCTTGTAATTATCAAAACATGCATCTATAAGATTGTTGTTCGTACAACAGGTAAGAGGTCATAAGTAAGATATCTATGGAAGCTTTATATGTTAAAAATAATTGTGTTAAATGTTGCGAGTTTTAACAAAAGTCGTGATAATTGTTAAAATTTTTCTTTTTTTCTTTTATGGTTTTTCTATATAAAAGTAACATTTCGATGAAAGTAGTATTTTAGATAAAATTTGGATGAAATTGTATTTTTAATACTTTTTGATGTAATTTCGATAGTGATATTTTTGATAAAATTTTGATGAAGTGGTATTTTCGATATCAGTTCGATGAAACTTGTATTTTTTATAACTTTCAATGAAATTTTGATAGGTAGTATTTTCGATATAATTTGGATGAAACTATTGTTTGCTATAAATTCTTACAGTTTTCGATACCATTTTGATAGAATGATATTTTTGACATAATTGCGATAATTTTCGATAATTTTCGATAATATTCACAAATTATGTTTAAAAATGGGCTTTGTACATATCTAGGCCTAAAGTCTAAAAAATTGAAAAGCTAAAACTTTTGAGAAATCATGGATTTGTTTAGAAAAATATCATTTCTAAAAAATTGATACCTTTTAGAGGTATTCCATATAACTAATTAAATTGTTTTGAGTAATCAAGAGTTGCTTGAGAAAACTAATCTAATTACCTTAAGTAGCTCATCAATTAGTGAAAAGTAATATTTTTATAAATATTTTTTAAGGAAGTATTTTTCTAAATGGCTTTGGGAATTTTCAAAAAATTAAAAAAATATGGGATTTTTAAATTTTTTTTTTAAAAAATTACCATAAAAATTGAATTTCCTCTTTAAAAATCTCAAAAATTAACTTAACTTTGATTTTTTTAACACATAGATTACCCCAAATTATCTCAAAACTTATAATAATTAGCTATTTTAAACTATAGTCAATGCGTTTAAGCAAATAAATTAGGATGATAATTTATGTCTAAAAAATAAAATAAGTTAAAAAGATTTTAAGCGTATTTTCGTCTAAAACTTGTCCAAAAGCATATATTTCAAATGTTCGTTGACTTGAGCATAAGGTCAAATATGGAGTTTTTTTAAGGATATCTTATAAAATTTCTCATACAAATTTACGCAATTAAAAGAAAGTAAGACTAACTTTTGCAGAAAAGTTCCGAGTATTTTTATGTCATTTAAAATTTTATTATTGATATTATTCTCATTATTATTTTTATTTCGGTAGTGACAGCAGACACGGTCAAGGAAAAAAGAGGGGCATTTGGTAATTTTGTAAGATACAAACCAAAAACCCTAACATCTTAAACCCTACATTCTCTCCTTCCAAACAAAACGCACCTCCGCCATCTGTGAAAGAACCCTTTAGCTTTAGGCAAACGAAGAGAAGTATGAGACTTCCCAGAGGCGGCGGGGGTTTCAGGGGTGGCGGTGGTGGTAGAGGTGGAGGTGGCGGATTCAGGGGTGGCCGCGGTGGTCGTAGCTTCGGCGGCCGTGGTGGTGGCTTTCGCGACGAGGGACCTCCGGAAGAAGTTGTCGGTTCGTATTGTTTTTAAGTATTTTTCATTTTTGTATTTTCTGTTTGATTCCCTAGAAAATAGAAAGAAACTGCAAGGAAAAGGACAATCTTAGAGCACTGAGAAACATAGCTGAGGGTTTGGTTTCTGATAAAATGTGAAGTAACAAAATTTGTGTGTTGATACAATGTGTTAATTTCTCTTATTTTCTTCTGTGTGAATCTGCGGAAATATAATGAAATAAGTTAGGTTTCATTTGGTTGGAAGTGAAAATTTAAGTGTTTCTTTGACTGTTGTTCTTTCTGGTTATACAGAGGTTGCTACATTCCTCCATGCTTGTGAGGGTGATGCAGTAACAAAGCTCACAAATGAGAAGATACCCTACTTTAATGCTCCAATCTATCTTCAGAACAAGACCCAGATTGGGAAAGTTGATGAAATCTTTGGCCCCATTAATGAGTCGGTGAGGTTTTCGACACCAACTTTTGTTGGCAGTCTGTAGTAGTTTGTGTTTCTTTTTGGACTTGTGATTGAGCTTTTGTATTTGTTGTGTGAGTGCAGTATTTTTCGATTAAAATGATGGAGGGAATCGTAGCAACCTCGTATGCAGCGGGTGACAAGTTCTATATTGACCCAGCAAAGCTTTTGCCACTTGCAAGATTTCTTCCACAGCCTAAGTAAGCTCTTCCCATTATCCACTAATTTTGACTAACATGATGAGCTTTCGCTTAGGTTTCTTCATTATTTGACTGAGGATGAACTGATTTTACTTCTGAATGGATTTCTTCATGAGAAATTAGGATATTATTGAGACTCAATACCACCACATTGTCAGTTTGTCGCATATTTTTATTTTCGATAGTCTAAACTTCCATTTGTCTATCGGAAAATGTCTACGCTGTACGTCCTAAAGCCCTCAAGAGTCCATTGTTTTCATAATGGTCCAATATTGAAATAATCTCAATTTGGTTTTCTTCTCGGTCTAGGACAAGTTTTAATGGCTTGTTCTTCTTGCAGGGGCCAGGGTCAAACTGGTGGTCGTGGTGGAGGCCGTGGCGGTGGCAGAGGTAGAGGTGGTGGCGGTGATCGTGGGCGTGGAGGTGGCTTTCGAGGAAGGGGTGCTCCAAGAGGTAGAGGTGGTCCACCCAGAGGTCGCGGTGGCTTTAGAGGGGGCAGAGGAAGATTTTAAAACATTTTGTAATTTTTCTAGTGCTCTTCTCTTTTTGTGTTGTCAGTTAAGGATGCATAGGGCTAACTACAAAAGAATGGTTTCTATGTTCCTAATATTCCCATATTGTCGATCAGTGGAGTGATTAGTTCTCACTGCATTGTAATTTTATCATAACTGCAACCTGGACTTCAATAGTTTTCTACATTGCAATTGAGTTGGTTTTTAATATTTTTTCGTAATTTATGGCCATTCTTTGGAAATGATGCATGAATTCATGGTCTCAATTTATGCAAATCTTCACTTAGATCAATTCCACTCGGTCTTACTGGATTATAGCTCTATTGTTTGTCAAAAGCTTGCTTTTGTAACTTTCTAGTAATTCAAAAGCAGTCGAAAATATAATTTTAAACTTCAAAGGTGACAGGAAAGAGTAAATTTCCCTCTAATTCATATGTTCTATAATGTGAAGTTGACGTCTTTCTTTGTTTTTTGGTTACCTAAATAAGCTAAATTACGCTTTGAACATTGTTGAAACTAAAGATGCCATTTTAACAAGCCACAGGTTTACTTTTCTTTTGTAAATTGCAAGTCAATTCTATGATTATACTTAATAACTTCCATTATTTTCAAAGAAATTTCATTTGGCTTCTTTACCATTGCTTACCTTTTTTAGTTCAGCTCAATGCTAAACAAAAAGGGATAGAAATTCACCAATCGCTCTGTTGAAAAAACAGAACATTTATAAATGAGTTACAATCTTTATTTCCTCGCATACGCTCAATATGGTGAAAGGCATACCATCTCTCATCCTCTCTTGTATGCCTTTAGAATCGACTTAAATTGTTTTTGTCTTTAAGAACAACTTAAGAATCTGCTCGAAAATTAAACTCTGGCACAGATTCAGCCAACACCCAAATAAATGTGAACTTTTGCTTCAGGTTTATCCCAAGCAAAGAAAACAAAATCCTAAAAGAGTATGAGAAAAACTCATCGGAGATCTCATCTTTTATTCAAAAGAAGCAATCACCTCAGGCTTCCCAACCCCTGAGGACGGTCGCTCTTGCGACGCGGTTAACTGCGAGGGTGAAGGCTCCCATTCGTAGGTTGCAATCATGGGTTTTGCACATTTCCTTCACATCTTTGAAACCTTTGGTCATGTAAGTTCTAAGCTCATTGTTCACCTTTTCCTCATCCCACATGAAGCCTTGGATGTTCTACAATTCACAGAAATGATCAAAGATAGCTATTATTTACTGATTATATGTTTATGGTAGAGATTAGCTCAAAAGCTGAGAATTTACTACCTGCACCCATTCAAAGTAACTAACAGTAACTCCTCCTGAGTTTGCAAATATGTCAGGAAGAATCACCACTCCTTTCTTTGACAAGATCTGCAAAAAAGGATTACGAGATTTTAGAATCTCTCTTTCTAATTTAAAACTCTGTAATTTGGACAGAAACTAACTTCGTCGGCCTGGGGATCAGTTGGATGGTTAGCAGCTTCAATAATGAATTTGGCTTTTATGTCATTTGCATTCTCCCTTCATTGAAACCAAAGTAGATAACATTATTCACATACAATATTGTTAAAATCAGCAGCAAGCATAGAGATGTACACATATCTGAAACATTAAAAGAACCTGCTTATAACACCCCCAAGAGCAGCTGGTATGAGAATGTCACAGTCTTCAACCAATATGGAGTTGGGATCTATTGGATCCCCACCACTGAATCCCTTGACACCTCTGTTTTCATTGACATGCTTGAGTAGGCTTGGAACATCAATTCCTTCGCTGTTCTTTATAGCCCCAGTGATATCACTTACTGCAACAATCTTGCCACCACTCTCATGAATCAGCTGTGCAGCCCAGGAACCGACATTCCCGAAACCCTGCAATGGAAGATATCATAAGATTCATAGTAGAATTACCCTTTCAATAGAGTTTTCTTTACAAATGAGGTTTTGTTTTGTCAGCAGTCTCATCCATGTTAACCTTTTAGAAGTTTAATAAAACCAGAGATCTACTTTCTGTCCTTTTTCCTTTGTGAGCTTAAAAAGTATGTCTTGCAGAATAAGTGTCTATCACTCTGCTACACCATAGGGCAATATCTGAGTAAGCTTGTCGTCGCATACCTGTATAATGAACCTTTGCCCAGCAATGCTTTTCCCGTGCTCATTAAGCAAAGCCTCTGTTGCAAAAAGTACTCCTCTTCCAGTGGCTGCATCTCTTCCAAGAGATCCTCCAAGATCCTAAGTTCAAGAATTAGGGAGTTGTCACTCGATTAAAATCCAAGAAAAAACACTTGCCAATACTCATACAAGGTTGTCATCATATGGATCGAAATCCTGAATTTCTCTTGTACTGATTATACATATTAGCAATGGACTTACAACAGGTTTTCCAGTCACCACCGCAGGCGAGTAGCCATGAAATTTGGAGTACTCATCTAGTATCCAAGCCATTGTCTGGTAAAACACATGGAAGAACAGAGTAAATGACATTTTTCCTGCCAAGCTGTTTAGTGAATTACTCCAATAAAGTCTTAATTGAACACAGAAAATTGTTTGATAGTCAACCTGTGGACCTGTCCCCATATCCGGGGCTGGAACATCGGTGTGTATTCCGATCAGATCATGTATCTTTTGGGTGAAAACTCTGGTGAGCCGTTCCAGTTCGGATACACTCAGGTTCCCTGGATTACATCCTATCCCTCCTTTGGCACCACCATATGGAATATTTGCTACTGCTGTCTTCCATGTCATTAGTTGTGCTAAAGCATTGACTTCATCCGGGTCAACCTACATCATCCATTGAATTAGTCCTAAAAATTGCAACTTGAACAAAGAAACAACTATAGATTCCATCCTATCTATAACTTGCAGTGGCAGCACATGAATTTGTCAATCTGATGACGATGTCTTAAACAAATAGGAATCTATAGAGACTAGCTCTTAGCCATATTACTCGTTAAATGTTTGGTTTGATTCTTTTATTTTCAGACAAAAAAGGCTGACCTTGATTAACTCTCCTATCTGTTGTTTCTACGCATTTAGATCAAACAAGGTTACCAACCTCCGGGTGATATCTGATTCCTCCCTTCATGGGGCCTCTGGCATTGTCATGTTGAACTCGGAAACCGACAAACGATGCCAAAGTACCATCATCTTTCGGTATGGTGCATTCAACCTGCAAATTTATGAAAAAACATCAATGGCAGGTGCAGAGTCTCAAACCAAGTAAACCATCCTGTATATACAACAAAAGGATTTTCATCTTTTTCTTAGGAAACAACAATCTGTGTAACGCGAACTACCATGAGAACTGTCCAAAATGATCAATGTGGCCTATGGGAGATAAAATATTTGCACCAAACTTAGAACAATACTCGTGATTAATGAAGTACTGGAGGGAAGGAAACACATGGCTGCTGGAATAAGAAATCACGAGAAGGCAAACTAGAAGGAAAGAGCTTGAGTAAGCATAATTAAGTGAACATATTTTTCTTTGGTAATTAGAAGCACTTTTCAAAAAAGTTCAAGGACCGAAGTGTCGTAACTCGAACAACAGAAGGATGGGAAAAAAAAAAAAAAATTGACTGTGTTCATTAAAAAACACTGCTCTTTTGGTTATAAATAGAGTTGGAATATTAAAACAACGAGTGCGTAGTGCTTAAGGAGAAACATTATTGGTGAAATGGGTATGGTAAACATGTTTTCGAAAGTGAAATTAGTAAAAACATGTTGATACCAGCATTTGCTGAGCCAAAAAATCTGAAGAAAAAGGGGAAAAGGGGATGTAGAAAGGGTAGTTTAGAGAGGTTTGAGTACCTTGATCTCCCTAAATGGTATGAGTAAACTCTTCTCAAGCTTGGCGTCTAACCCCAGAAGCCGAGCTGCCAGCTTAAAGTTCCTGTTGGTTGCCACTAAAGCATTCATTTTTCTTTCCCTGAAAAAACTTCTGAAAAGCTAAACAAAGACAAGTTAAGCCAATCTGCAACCTCAGCTGCTACTCATGTAGAAGAGAGATAGAATTCAGCCACTTTTATCGTGAAAGACAATAGTGGAGATTTAGACAAATAAAGCATTATACAATTAAAAATTGAAAAGAAAGAGAAAAAACCTGGAAAACAAGGGTAATAAAGAAGCAAGAAAATAGCAAACAAATTATCACGTGTTTTAAATACTAATATTAAGTGTTCTTCACAGTTTCAGAGTAATTATGCTATAAAATCTTAAGAGACAGTTGGCCAGTTTGATATTTCTTTACCAGGTTTTAGTTCTGATTATTAAATAATTTCAGTTATTATTGGGATTCGATAAAATTACTATAAAGTGAGATTGTTTCATAATTTGCTGCCTAAAAAGCAGCTTTTGGAAAAGACTTTAAAGATTTCAAAAATGTTTGACACATAATATATTCTTTTTTTATTTACCATGGAACATGGACCAGTGACAACGTTATTATTCTGGAAATTGGACTTCGTGAGTTCGAATCAGGGTGACTCTTTCGGGAGCCTCAAGTGCGAAGGTATTGTCTTGTTAGCTCTGTGTCCTCTTCTCTATATTTTTAAGGTATCGTTCTTCTTAGTTGTTTAAATGAGGTTCTTCTTAGTTGTTTAAATGAGGTTCAGGTGATTCATTCTACTGTTCGGTGGTGACAACCCACCAATAGAACTTTGTAGAACATTCTTAAATCGGATTGGAACTCTTATGGTTACGTAAAAAAAAAAAAAGAAAGTAGCCATCCTGTTCGCCCCTCTTCCCCTTTTTATTATCCAAAAATAGTTTTTTATTTTGGGCAGCAAAAAAAATCTAATTTTCGACTTCTGCTTTCAGCATAATTTGAGTTTGGAAAATCTTTGATCAGCAGCAACAATACAATACGAAGTTGGCCTATATTGTTTGATTAGTTTTATGTTCACTAAATTTTGAGAAGCTTATTTTGATTAGGTTTTGATAGTTTCGTTTATTCTAAAAGGTTAATTATAATTTATGAAGTTGGTGAAGAGTATTAGACTTCATTAATGTTCACTACTTTGGTTACAGTCCCTAAGTCAAACAATGTAAGTTGATCTATCTGAATCACTCAGGATAAGGCTTAAATATAGATAAGGCTTATATATATTTAAGAGAGAGAGGAGGAGGAGAGGGGTGGGGGGGCGGCCGCAAAAAACAAAAGAAAAAAGTTGACTTTAATATTCCACAGACTATTAACGCATGCATTGAAATTAGATTATAAACAATTTAGTCAGTATGTAGTTTTGATGTTCAGTGCTAATCTATTATTTTCTTTTTCTTTTTCTTTATTTTTTCTGCAGAAAAATATTCATCACGTGTAAGGTTTCTACAATTTCTGGAATAGTAGATTAATGTTACGGACAAATATGAAAGTGGAACACATCATTTTTGAGTCATGTATATCTTTTTGATGGCCCAACAAAATAGAAATAATTATTTTTAATATTTAATATAATGTCTATTTTTTATTTTTTTAAGTGGTACTTAATTAATGATCGTTATTTACTACAAATTTAAAAGAAAATAACACACATATTTTACTAAGGTTTGAATCCCTAACCTCCTAAACTCACACACATTTGTTTAATTTGATGCTACAAAATTGTTTTAATTTTTTTTAAAGACAATTAAGTTTATCTTAATAAAAGTAACAAGTGGTAAGTTTTTATATTTAGAACATTACATGTGCTAGCAGAGTTCTTCTTATTTTAATATTATTTTAATTATTGTAAGTTATTGTAGCATTTTTTTTTGCGCAAGCAGAAACTTAATTTTGTGTCTCTTATTATATATTTTCCTAATAATTATTTGACATAAAAATTCAATTAAAAAGTTCTAACTATAAAATAACTTAAATCAAGATAATATGTTAAAATATGATTTGATGAATAGAGAGCTAGAAGCTCCATTATTTGAAAGCAGAACCAATTAAGCGTAAAAGTTTACAGGAAAAAAAAGAAAACGAAAAAAAGGAAAAAAAGGTAAAGGGGACAGAAAAATCATGCGATAAAGTTATAAGTGCATTCCACGACAGACCAATTATTATTGGATTATGTTTCCATTTTCATAAAGGCTTAAAAATATTAGCCAAAAACTGAAAATACTCACATAGTATCATGTGTACCCCAAGAATTGCCTTAATATTCGAGTTTTTGATATTTTTGTTCTCCCACTTGGGTAGATTTCAAAAGCAAAGTACCAAAAATTAAATACTAAATATTTACTGGGATTCTATTGGAATTCTGATCTGTAGTCGATAAATTAAAGCAAGATAATTTTTTAGACTTAAAAAAATATGTATATGATTGCTGTCAAGTTAGGATACATGTATCAATGTTCTTATTTATAATAAAAGAATATACAAATTAGGTCCTTAGAAAGCCTTTGAATTAGGAAAAAACAAGTACTTAGAAAACAATGTGGGTAAGAAACTTTTTAGAATATTTGGAAGAGAATAATTAAGAAGTCAGCCAAATTAATGTATCCATGCCCCCCTAATTACATTTTTTGTTAATTATAATCTTCTGTTAAATTTTAGTCTCTTAGTTTTTATTCAACTAAAGTATTAGTGTTACAGTATTTTAGTATTTTTTTTAAATTTTGAAATGGCATAACATGAATATATTGGTTGGACATGAATTCGAAACCTAATTAGACAAAACATTGAAGTTTTATAATATTATCTAAATATTACTTAATTTCAGGAGGTACCCAAATTTCAGGAGGTACCCTTTTGAATGGGCCATACATCTAACAATTCTTCACCTTTTAGAGAAGCCTAAAGGAGAAGAAACACACAGCTTTGCTTGCTGATGCACTCGCTGATATTAAATGAGAATAAATACGTATATATAGAGAAGTTGAGAGTGATACTTATATACTTGTATAGTATATACATGAAATAGCTAACTTGATATAATAACCTTAACCTTTCAAAATCTAAGGAGTTTGCTAAAAGCATTGTTAATTATTGAAAGTCTCAAAACTTAAAAGTCTTGAATCAAGGGTGTAAAATAAAAAAACAGAAAAAAAAAACCACGGATCCATACATAGATTCCTTGATCAACCGGCCTAGGATCCCAAACTAATTAGAAGAATTCTAATATAATTTGAAGATGAACTATATACTACTTAATAATTAGTATCTATTAATTATCATACAAAAGTTGTCGCATACGTATGTACTACTAATAATTCATTAAGAAAAAATGTGAAGAAGTCGTACCAAGAAAAATGTAGAAGATCAATAATCCAAATGCCGGAGCAGAAGAGCTCAGTTGGGTTGATGATAAAGAGAAGTGATATAGTAGTGTAGTAAACGACACAAAGCTGACGATGTATATATAGAGATGATGTATAGCTAAAAACCAAACGACAAAACGAGAATCCAATTCCCTAATAAGGAATCAGAAAATCTGCGCATAAAAAGGAAAAAGGAAATAGTGGAGGACATACAACTACTTCTGATATATCTCTGAAAAAATAGGAATATGAATATGATTCTCTCAAGTCCTCAATTGTCTCAATGGCTATTCAATCTCTAAGTTCCACTAGCCTACTTAAATTGTGCCCCTATCACCATCTCTTAAGCCTTTTTTCATTTTTTTTATATTTTTTAAAAAATAAAGCTTTAAGTTAGCTCTTACTATCGTCAATCAGTTTTTGTATAGGTGACAAAATGAATTAATATATTCATATAGGTAATATTGCGGTAGGCTACGTATGAGATGATACTACACACTTGTTTGAATTGTTAGATTTTCATAAATTTTGGGACTAGATTTTGAAAATAGTTCTCTCATTTTGATATTATGTTCATCACACGCGATAGGCAATACGTTCGGACACCAAATATTGTTATGGTTTATAAAATTTGGAGTTACTAGAAATGTGTCATATGTACACTCAATTCTTGCACCAAATATTTTGTAGCACCAACTGTTATTACCTTTTCGATATAAACAAAAATTTGCTTCCACATTTTTTTTTTAATCAATGAGTTACTTGAAAGTTGTTATACGAGTTGGAAGACGACATCAAGTGATAGTTATACACGAAAATTAACGTTACATGATATGAAATCCCGTTTGCACCATTTTTTAATTTTTTTTTGTAACAAGAGTTGCATGACCACATATTAAAGCTGAGAAAAGAGAATAATTGGATTTCAAAAAAATTAAAATAATATGTGAATAATAACACATTTTCAGACGTGGAAGGCGCATTGCAAAGGGCAAATGCGTTTGTAGGTACGTGAATCCAAAGCGATACCCACATTGCTTTTAGCCACATTTCGTACTAGAATATTTCTAAATAAAGGCATTATATCAACTGTAAGAGGGGGGGTCTTCTAGCACTCACAGCTGTCTAATTTTACAACAAATTATGTTACTAACATGATTCTCCGTTTCTTTTAGGTCTATGTATATTGAGTCCAAACAATAATCCACTTACGCCAAAAATTATTTGCTTCTTTAATTAGAAATAACGCTATGATTAATCCAATTCTTATCATAATTAATTCTTTATTACAAGATGTGCTAAATGAGTATTCATCCTTCAAATAGGAGTCTACTTGTGACATGTTCTAAGTTTTGTAATCAAAGAATAACAATTCACTTATGACATTAATTGGTATTAATCAAAAAAGAAGTCTCTCCATAGAATCTCCTTGTTCACTTCTTTGAAAATCATGGGTAAAATTTAACTGCATAAAATTAAAAGGAAATCTAAATATTAGAAAATCGATTTGGTTTTTCCTTTGGAGGAGAAAAGATTGATGATACTCTAGTAAGATTAAGCATATATAACGATGAAAAAATATATACCCCTACAAATATGCCGGCCAACTAGCAAGGCTAGTGGATGAGTAGACACCAAGAACACCTTTAATTCTTTGAGAGAAGCTACCTTTACACCTACCTTGAAAATCCTCGACCTACATTCCAATCCAATAATGCGACTATTGTTTTACACGCCTACAGCAGTCAATACAAACCTTTTTTTAGATCTTTTCAAAAAAAGAATTAAGCGAAAGAAGGGTTTTTTTTTTTTTTGGACCTCGACAAAACTAAAAAAGTTATATTAAAAGAAAAAAAAAAAAAAAAAAAGATACTAAGTCAGTGAGCATGAACCTGAAATTTCAAAAAAAAAAAAAAAAAAAATTAGCGCAACCGATAAATTAGTTAATTGCATAAAAAAAATATATATATACTAGCATAGACAAATTTGAAAGAAATAATAAAATAGTACATGTGGTACTAAATATCACAAATTAATAAAAATATGAGTTTAATTCCTGAATAGAGTATAAACAGCTCTCGTAAACACAATCTTAATTTAATTATCAACTTTTTTTCCGTCTACCGCTAGTATATTTTGTTCTCACAAATTGAACGTCCCTTAAAAATTTAATTCTAGGATTCAAGATATTATAAAGGGCAAAATAGTTACTTGGCCTAATATAATTTTTTATATTCTCTTTTTGGAGAAAAATGAAGTGAAGGTTTTTACAGATTTGCTTACAGACATTGATTGGGCTCGTCCAAGATGTCAGGGATTACTAGCAATTTTTATAATTTAACAACTTTTAATTATTTTAGTAGGGTTAATAATAGTAATAGTCCATGAGTTATACTCATTGTACTACGTTGATCTTCGTATTTTCAACTTACACAGTTTTAATCCTTGAATTATATAGTTGTTATAATAATGGTCACTTTATCATAAACTGTTAATTTTTTAACATACAATAGTCATAGACAAAGTATATGACTACACATTATTTATATTTATGAGTCACATTTTGTTTTCATCCATAATTACTAAACTGTATGATTTGTTCGTAACTCATTTCTGTTAAAAATTTTATAAATTGTTAAAAAAATAGCTATTATTGTAATAATTATATAAATCTTAGTTGTCTACTATGTAAGTTGAAAATTAGGAGTTTCATTATTGATCACTTATACCAAACTATGTATTTTATATGGACTTATTTTTAATAATTATTTTAAGAGTTTGCAATAAAAAATCATTATTGCAATAATTATATAATTCAGAAGTCATTATTATGAAAATTAAAATTTTGGAGACTTAATAGTATAATAGATATAATTCAAAGACGATTTTTATTATTAACCCATTTTAGTATGACAAAACCTTTTATACAAGGCCTCTTTTAAACAAGGAAAAGAAAAGGAGAAGAACACACTTTTTGAATATTAAACTTTTGTCTTAGTGGCGACTCATTCAAAGAAAAAAAAAAAGAAATATGTAGTAGTGACATAAGATTACCACTAAAATAGCAAACTTTCATTATGTAGGAGTTAACACACTTTTCCGTTGTATTATTTTTCGCCACCTCCAATAAGTTGATCACGAATTTGACCGCTATTGAATTGCTTTCGTGGCCTTATCTTTATAAAAGGCATCTAGTTCATTTTAAAATGAGATAAATTACTGTTGTATAGTTATCTAATCTATATTTAATTATTTTATTTTCAATTAATAAAAATTAGAGAATGTGAGTCTTTCTCATCTATATAAAAAAAGTTCAAACACATTATTATTTTACACAATAAAAGCAGACACAACACAAAAAATATTGGCTAAAGCTCTCACATTCAGACTCTATTCCCTCTTTCTAATCTTTTCTCATATACTGGAAAAAAAAAAAAAAAACTCTTAGAGGTAGGCATCTTTTTGAATTGAACCATGCTAAATTCTTGTTTTCTTACTATTTATTGCAATCAATTTTATTATTATTCGGAGTTGAATTTCCTTCTAGAAATTCGGCCCATTATCGTCATAATTCATCTTCATCAAGTTAGATGGACAACACCACAAGTTTGATGTATATTAAATCTATTATAATTCAGTTATACATTTTCTTAATAGCATCAATTAAAATTATTTTTCTCTCATATTTGCATGGCAAGAAGAAATTCTTTTATTAAAAACGAATGACTATTGTTAATAATTATAATGCCATACGTGGTTATAGGTCTTACAATGCTTTGAAAAAAAAAAAAGGAATAAAACTATATGAATAATAATTGAAGTTGCTTGTGTAATATTTGTTTTTTTTTTTTTTGAGGTGCACAAATAATTTTTTTACGAATGCATGACTTGACATATCTTTGTGTTTTAGTTTTGAGTACTTGAGGGATACTTTCGGATTGATATATGTTTGGTCTGATTATTTAATGCTTGAAAAGTAATAATTGTACAGTGTATTATAAAGGAAAGAACAAATTAACCCTTACTCTTTAACTTTTGCCAAGTATAACAGTTAATCTCAAAACAATTCACTTTGTATCTTTTATCCCAAATTTTACAAAAATTATTTTAGTTCTACCCAAAAGAAGTCCAACTCGATCCGTTAACATTTGTGGGAGACTTTTTAGTAATTCCATAACCTGCCACCGCCTAGCAGTAACCTACCATAACTCTTTAACACATTCTCTTCCTCTTTTTTCTTTTTTCTTTTTTCTTTTTTATGGGGCATTCTCTTCCTCTTTTGACTTATTTTTCTTTTCTTTTTTTCCCCATTTTTAGTCACATATTTGTGGACTCATCGAGTTTGATTGACTCGATTGCGTCGTCGTCTTAAGCATGGAGTAGCTCGTCATTCTTGCATCGAAAGTAGTCTATTCTCTACTCTCTTCTTCAGTCATTAATGGTTACTTTATGCCTCCCTATTACTCATCCTCTCGGCCTCGTCTTACGTCAACTTGACCAATGGTGGACTTCATTCCCGATCCACGATGCCGAGTCGAAGCTGGTTTGATTCAGTGTACAGTGGTCCTCAAAAGCAGAGAATTATGCTATACTCAACTTTTATGAGCGTGGTGCAGATAGGTGATTCCATGGCGTTAATTGTTTAGAATGGAATAATTGAATGGGTCAAGGCTTGATAATTGTTTCTCTCTCTCTCTCTCGTTTTTTTTTTTTTTTTTGGGAATTATATCCCCATTTTAGGCATTATTTTAAAGTTTTTATTAGGCTGTTCTTTTTTCCTTTTTTAACTCCAGTTCCCATTGGAGTTCCTGTGGCTATTCACATTGAATAAAGGATTCAAATTATCAATCAATTTTTTAACTGTCTTCGTATCCTTGCTATCTTGACGTGCTCCTGGCTTTGGGCAAGGTGGAGAGGCGGGGGTAGCCACCTGCAAAAACTCTCCAATACTTAAATCGGTAGTTTTTCTTGGTAGCCAGGATTTAGTTTTTCTTCTTATGAGTATATATTTTTCTTTTCATAAAAAACTCCTTTAGATATCTCTTTTTTTATGCATATCTCCCCCTTTTCGAGCGCTCATGGCTCATACATATGTGGTCCTGGAACTGTGAACCTCACAGTTTTTTTTCTCAGGACCGAGTACATTTTTTCACCAGAACTTACTCCAGAAATCACGAGCCAAGATTACCGCGATCCTGCCAACATCGTTATGGCCTACTTTCTGCCGTCTCTTATGGCTCAATCTTGTCAGAGGTGAGACTTTAACATACCACCGTTCTTTCAGGACAGTTTGTCCAGAATGTGCACCCACTCAGGATCGCATTAAATGCTTTGTCTGGGTCTAGAGTTATGAACTGTTTCCCAATGTTCTCTGGTGGAAGACCCCTAAGGCCCCTGACCCTCAACTATCAGGGTCGGAGCTAGGCTGGGCCGAGCCCATCCAGGGTCTGGGTTGGGTTTGCCCCTTAACCTTGGATAATCTATGGGCCTGAACGATACCACGTACAACTCGCGTGCCCTTTAATTGGTCATTCCGGGTACGCGTCGGATGGTGTGCCTCGTTCTTGACCTGTTCCGTCATCTAATCGTCCACGTGGCGCGTGATTTAATAACAGGCCCCGCACCTTGACCTCTTGAATTGTAAAACTCTCATTTTTTCTCTTATCAAGTTCTGCTTTTTTTTAAAAAAAAAAAAAGAAGAGGAATTTATGACGGTGATTCTAGGAGTGTAGTCTTCCATCTCTGTTCTATACACCCTATAGTCTGCTAAACATTACCGATGCACATTCAAATAAAACGGATAAATATACACGAGCGAAAAATAAAACAACTTTTCAATTAGTTCATGAGAAAATCAGCCAGATTATAAAACCTCAAATAGTCTATAATTTCTAAGTGTTGAAAATGAAGGACTTAAAAGCGTTGACGCTAATGGAAGATGAGTGAGACTAAAAAGCCCTCAAATGTATTGACGGAGTTAGAATCATTATTTGAGTGAGTTAACGAAGTTAGAATTTTAAGGTAATACATAGGTCTGAAATGAACTTTAACACCACAAAAAAATGAACTTACCATGTTTTTCATGGAATTAAATCCTGCTAGTTTGTTATATATTGTAACAAGAGATTATCATATTACAACATTAGCATATTTTCCAGAAATTGATATTACAGTTGATTTATCATATGTTAAAATATAAGGTTTCTTTAATGTTGAAACATCAATATTGGTTCCTGCAGCTGGGTTAGAAGCAGAACTCATACAATAATAATTTTTGAATTTGAGCTCTCACATTTAAATCTGAGTCTGAGTCCCTAACGATTTGACCCAGATTTACAGATAGTCAGAATATGACCTAACTTAGTCATCCGAGAATTTAGCATTGTTAAGAACTTTTGAGTCCTATCAAGCTCTGTTGAAACTTTTTATAACTTTGCTTTCTTTTCAGCTAGCAAAGTTTCTAACTTTTGCACTTTATCTTTGAATTCCCCTTGTATTGAATAAGAGTAGAGATTATTCCTTTAAGAGATCTATTCTGATCTACAACTTTAATCCATTAAGATTACATATTCTCATAGGATCTTTGAATTGATTCTTCATCCAGTTCGGATTCAATATTATTACAATCATACACTGTCAAAATCATATACCCTCTCTGATGTTACAATATTACTGCTAGATACAGGTTATGTTGTAATATTTTCTGTAGAACTTCGTATAGAATACATGTTATCTGAAACTAATGAAACACCAAAAGCAACATAATTACTTACATGTGTTTCATCTTCCTTTTAGCTGCCTTCTGATTCCTCATTACTTCAAGAGGTAGTCATAGTCTTGGATTTCTTCTTTAGGGTATTAGGACATTCAACTTATATATATCCATAACCCCTCATACTCCCCAATACCTTTCTTTTTATCATTAGGAATATCAGATTTAAGAGGAGTGGCCTTACTTTTATTTAAGTTATTTCCCTTTGACTATCTACCTACTTTCTTTAAAAACTTAATAAAGTTTTTAGATAGTGGAGCAAGCTCATCATCAAAATTTTTATCTTCACTCACAGCCAGTTCAGGGGTAACTTTAAGGGCAATTGATTTACTCTTCTTCCTATGATTGATATTCATGTCATAAGTATGTAAGGATCCCGTAAGTTCCTTAACCTTTATGGTTTCGAGGTTCTTACTTTCTTCAATGGCTATGAGCTTTGGTTGAAACCTGCCAGAAAAAAAAATTGAAATATTTTTTTGTCTATTTTAGTATTTGAAAATATTTTCCAAGAGCAAAAGCTTCGTTTGAAATATCATATAATTTAGTAAAATATTCAAATAAGGTTTCATCCTCTCTCATTTTCAATTCCTTAAATTTAGAGGTTAAAATGACCAATTTAATTCTTTCATATCACAAAATCTATCAAAATATGTTTGTAAAATATCTTATGCCTTTGTGGCAAATTCACAATTTGTTATTATTTCGATACGAGTAGCATAAACTCTATTGAGAATGACATGTAATATCTTGGAGTTGTAATTGGCCAATTTGTTATCATCAGATGATCAGTTGAGTTCACATTTTGGAGCTAGATTCCATTCTTCACCTTTAAAAATTGGTGGTGTCTAACTAATGAAAACAGATCTTCATGATTTTCATCAATAGATTTAATGAAAGCCTTCACATATGCCTTCTAATATAAATAGTTGGTACCATCAAGTAACGTAGGGCATGTAATAGACCCACCTTTGATAAGAAACGACATACCTGAAAAATATGGCAAAAAATTTATAAGATCTCACAGAACAAATGTTAGTGACCCGCTCTAGTACCAATTGTAACAATCATTTCTTGTATTCTTACTGAATATAATTAATTAACTAATTAGTTATGTAAGGTGTATGTGGAAATTTGTAATGTAGATGTTGTCACAACAAAAAATAAAAAATTGATACAAAATATTTTTACTTGGTTCAACTATCTCTTGATAGTCTATATTCAATGGGCCATACCTAGAGAAATAAGTTATTAATAAAGATCAAATGAGTACAAACACTAATTAAATTTAAAATACTCACTCTTTTGAATATTACAATATGCAAGTATTCCTTCACTAATCTGTCTAGCGAGCTTTTCTCGATTTGATGTGATTCTTTATGCCTGAATTTCCTCCAGATTTCTCGGAATCTACCTTCTCCAAAACACTTCTCATGACTAAAAATCTTTCCTAGCCTCATAATACAAAGTATAGATAAATTTAACAAAGTATTACTTTAATGGTAATAACAAATACATTCAAGGCACTAGACACCCATGGATTCTACTCTAGAATCCGATTTATAGTACTTCGAGCACTATAAATAGGATTCACTAATTAAATGAGTATAAACACTAATTAAATTTCAAAGACTCACTCTTTGAATATTACAACATGCAAGTATTCCTTCACTAATCCATCTAGTGAGCTTTTTTCAACTTGATATGATTATTTCTGCCCGAACTTCCTCTAGATTTCTCAGAATCTGCCTTCTCCCAAAGCACCTCTCATAACTAAAAATTTTTCCTAACCTCACAATACAAAGTATAGACAAATTTAACAAAGTATTGCTCTAATGGTAATCACAAATACATTCAAGACACTAAACACCCATGGATTCTACCTTAGAATCCTATTTATATTCCTCGGAGTACAATAAATAGGATTCACTAATTAAATAAGTACAAATACTAATTAAATTTAAAAGACTCACTCTTTTGAATGTTACAACATGCAAGTATTCCTTCACTAATCTGTCTAGTGAGCTTTTCTCAACTTGATATGATTTTTTCTGCCTGAACTTCCTCTAGATTTCTCGGAATCTGCCTTCTTCCAAAGCACTTCTCATGACTAAAAAGCTTTCCTAGCCTCACGAGACAAAGTATAGACAAATTTAACAAAGTATTGCTCTAATGGTAATCACAAATACATTCAAGGCACTAGACACCCATGGATTCTATCCTAGAATCCTATTTATAGAGCTCGGAGTCTTCCAATATTCGACAACCTATAAGACAACCATTAATGAAAATAAATATTGATTGGAAGATAAAATAATTAGTCAAAATCATTATTGTCTGATTTGAAATTAAATACTGATTCCATCCAGCAATATTACAACATTGACCGTGTTTAAACAGTCATGTTCTAACATTCTGGGAAAGTTGTTGATTTATTTCTTGTAATTTCAAATCTGATTTTTTATAAATTAATTAGCAAATCAACGTAATAAAATTATTCAAGCACATCTAGAATCAGCTTAGTATGAAAGAGGAAACAACAATCTTGAAATTCCTTATAGAAATTAGGCAACTACTTTTTCACATAACAAGATTGTTTCCTTAACCATTTTACATGAGCTATCAAATATATTAGGTGAAATAATATCCAAATATATACCTAATAAAATTAGAGTATGATTAGGCTCATTTGATATTTATTGACTTAATCACATATTCATCAAATCTATATTAAACACAATTTAAATAAGAAAGAATTGTCAAGATTAATTTTCTTGCAAGTCAAGCATTAACAAAAAATAATTCTAATAAAATCTCAGTGACATTACACACTTAAATAATGATAGCTGTGGATACCGTTAAACATATTAATAAAGCCAAGACAAATATTCTATTCAACATTGTAACAGTAATGTTGCAACACCTAAAATGATAACATATATTTTGTCTCTTCTAATTATTACAGACTATGTTTAGTTTATTATTCATAAATTTAATCCTCAAATATATAATACTTATATATATATTTATATTAAATTTTGATTACATTAATAAACTAGAAATATATTTATAGCACGTACAAAATATGAATAATTTCAAATAGAAAAATGTTATTTTATTTATAAACAAATATCCAAATGATATGCTTTAAATGCATCAACCCTAGCATACTCCTCGGCATATGACCATTGTGTTAGTCTATGTTGATGACATCCTTATCATTGGAAGTAATCCCTCTATTATTAACTCTAGCTCTTGTTTCTCAATTGAATATCTTATTTGATCTAAAGCGCTTATGTAAAAACCCAATTTTTTTAGGGGTAGAATGGTCATTTGACCATCTTTAAAAAAAAAATTCTTTCTTTTCTCCTTCTTCTCTCTCGTCCGATCCCCCCTCAGAATCTCTCTTTCTCCTCCCCCTCCTTCTTACGCTCCGACTGAACGAACGACCCGCAACCGCCGCCTGCCCGACCGTCTCTGGCCAGAGTTCAGGCTCGCCACCACCTGCCGCAAAAGCGCACTGCCGAGACGAAGCCTCTGCCGAAGTGACGTCGCCATTTGCCACTTGTATCGCCGAAAAACCACAAAGAATAGCTGCGAATTCCGTCGCTCGCCGACAAAGATTTCGACGACGAAAAATCGTGAAATCGGTGGCATTCGAATCCTCTCGTTGTGGGCTTTCTCCAGGTATATATATCACGATCCCATTTTGCCCGGATTGAAAGTTGTCATTTTTGAGTGTTTTTGAGTTTCGAATTTTAGTTTTTAATCCGACCGTTAGATTTCGTTTTTGTTGTCATTTTTGGAATGTACTCGGAAAATGGAGAAGTTTGATATATATATATATATATATTGTGTCGTTTGGTGATCGGCATGAAAATCGAGATCAGATGGTCAAGATTTTGCCTCGTTTTGCATGCCACCGGTCCGGTGTGGGCCCGGACCCGAATTGGACAAGTCATATGTCTAACCTAGCTATTTTGGATGCTATGAATTCAGTGAAGAGGTCCGTTTGTGGAGTTGAAGCTCCAATGCGAAGTTAGTTTTTCGTAAGAGGACGATCGAGGGCGTGGTATTAGTTCTCGACCCTCCGAGTGATCATCCAACGGCACTTTGGGTATCCAATAGCATGGTATCACTATTCTAGTGAGGTAGGGATTCGGTTACCTCTCTTTTACGTCGTTTTGAATAAAACTTATTTTCTGCAACATTTGAGAACAAATGTGATTTTTAGACTATTTAAATATCTGTGATGGAATTAAATGGTATGATTTATATATTGGATTGCTCTAGAAATTTTCTGGCTGCAGGTTATTTTTGGATATATTAAAATAGGGCCGTTATACTGCCCACTTTTCTACAAAATTTAATGAATCATTTTATTTAAAACCAGAGTATCATTTGAACTTAAATTACTGCATGACTACTTTTATACATCAGTTCAGAGTACACGTATCATAGGATCACACATGAGTCCCAGGTTAGCATCATGGGGTTTTTACAGCGTGGCGCTACAGCCCCACCGACGGTGAGAGTCCGTGAAACCACACGGGGTATTTCTTCTGATTACCTCCCCATTTGGCAGGCGCAGATAATGCGGTTGCCCCTCCAGATTTGGTAGGCGACACATGGATGTCCCTTCCGGTTATGGGCCAGGTGTCAGGCAGGTTGTATGGCACACATAGTGCCAACACCCTGATTTCCATTGATGAGAGGTGGTGAACTCATGGGCATAGATGGATTTGTGTCATATGTTTGTGGACTGATTAGTTTTGAGATATTATATTTTCCTTACCTCTATATATATGTATGTGCATAAAGACTCCTAGTTTTGGATATTTTTATGAACATATGATTTTGAAAAGTTGTTTTGATTTAAACTAACCATGCAGGGGCTTTTCATCATTAAAAGGTTTTAATTGAGGTAACAGCTTTCTTACTGAGCTTTCGAGCTCACCCCTTCTCTTTTTCCCCCCTTTTAGGTGATCACTCATTCGAGTCAGTTGTCTCGATGACTAGGTAAGTCGTTTGGCTTAGGCTCGTAGTCTTGTTCCTCCTTGGGTTGGTACTTTTTCTTGTCTCACTCTTTCTCCATGTCTAACTGTTTAGCCAAGTCCATTGGGTCTACTAAGTGAATGTATGAGGAGGTATTTATTACTCTTTGAGGATTTAGTATATATATATATATATGGGACTCTATAGTTCTCAAGGAGTATATTTTTAAAGTTTTAAGTGCTTGGAAATTTTGATTAATTCTGTAAATCAATTTTTGGATTTTCTGACTCAAGATTTATGAACTTTATTTTAATCAACGCTAAAGTTTCTATCAAATCAAGTTTTCGTACAAATTATCTATGTTTCATCAAAGTTTAATTGGTCTATCTCTATTAATAAATTAAAAAAAGATGCATTCCTTTTTTATAGAAATTCTAATGAGTCAAGGACTAAAATGAAATATCCAAGTATTGGGTTTTCTCTGAATTTTGTAAAATTTCTTATTTATATTAATTTACACTCAAAATTAGTAAAAAGTCACGGCCTAGGATTTTGGGATGTGACAACTTAGGTGCCATTAAACTACTACTTGGTATTCAAGTTGAACATGCTACAGATGGTTTTTATTTATCACTGGCCAAATACATCATAGATCTATTGTGTGTAGGGCTAAAATGCAATATGAAAAGGGGCTCCATACACCAATTACAAGTGAGGAGAAACTTTCTGGCTTTGGTAGTGATCTTGTGCAAAATCCGAAACTTTACCGAAGCATCGTTGGTGCTCTCCAGTGTGCTATAATTATAAGAGTCGAGACTACATACTTGGTAATAGAGTATGTCAATTCATGGACAATCCATTGGAGTCACACTGGAAAATAGTCAAGAGAATCTTGAGATATCTTTGAGTCACACTTGACTAGGCTTTACATCTCAAGAAGTCTTCTTCTCTTAATATTACTTGGTTTTGTGATGCTGATTGGGCATCAGACCCTGGTGATAAACAGTAGTCAACCTCATGATTCTGCATTTACTTTGGTGGAAATCTAGTTGCTTGGTCTTTTAATGTTCAGCATACCATTTCAAGGTCAAGTATCAAGGAAGAGTATACAAGTCTTGCTAGTCTTACTGCTGAAATTACTTGGATTCAATCCTTGTTATCTGAATTGTAAGTTTGTCAGTCACGAGCTCCTTTAGTATGGTGTAATAATCTCAGCACTGTTCTTATGTCACCCAATCCAATTATTCATGCTGGAACTAAACGCATTGAGTTGGATTTATATTTTGTGCGAGAAAATGTTCTTCAAAAGCAGCTCGATGTGAGACACATTTAGGATGGAGTCTAAGTTTGAGGTGCGATGTTAAACAGTTGTTAGTTTGTTTGTTTGTTATGCCATGTGTATAGTTTCTGTTAGTTTTCTCTTGTAACCGGCTTATGTATTTAAGACTCTACTTGTACATAATAGAATTAATGAAGAAGTTTATACATCATTACATTCAATATTTATTGATTTAGTATCTTAAGCTAATGGAGTTAGTAATTGATGAGAATCATATTAAGAGTTTCGTGCTTTCTGTAGCTTATGTGACCATTATTACATATTGTTTGGTTAAAGTTTCAAGTTGTTATCATGCTTTGATTATTTATGGTTTTTAATGAGAATCTTAAAATTTCGGTGGTTTTGGCTACTAGCATTCCGAAATAATTGAATCGTCAAAAACTATATTATTATGTGTGGTCGTAAAAATTTGAAGCAATTGGGTATTAGAGAGGAAGTAAAATTAACTTGGTGGTTCTTCTTCTTTGCGAGATATTTTGTGAGGATATTTATGTGGTTCTTCTTCTTTGGGAGATATTTTATGAGGATATTTATTCTTCTTCTCAATTAACTTTCTACTAAATTTTGTTGCTTGATTCCTTCAGTTGAAGCCAAAGATTTTATTCTTTGCTAATTTGATTGTACAATTAATAGCTGTTCTAGATAATCAGATAACAAGAATTTCCTATATACATATAATATATAAATATATATATATATGTTTTGCTGTTCACTTTTGAAATTGAAGGAAAATTGTATGTGTTTGCCCTTGTTTAATTTTCTCTATCAAAGTTTACTGCTATAATTGTGAGATATTATGCGTTGTTTGGTGCTCAAGAGCTTCTATAATTATAGTATTGTTCTATTAATTCAGTTTTTTTTTTTTATTATAATCTGCTTCAAGAAATGGTACGCTACAATCATTATTCCACTGCTTTGATAAAAGAAGTAAACTGTAACTTTTGTTTTGGCCCTCTACACGGAGATATAAGTTATTTTTTAAGTGATAAAATTAAAAAAAAATGTTGTATTAATTGGTGTTATTGTTGATGTTTGAACTAGAAGCATACAAAATTAAGTTATTTTGTATTAGTATTGGTTACTTAGATGTATTGCAAGTTAAGGGGCAAGGGGTAATTTATCCTAAAAAAATTATAGGAGAAAGTCCAAACTGACTTATTTTATACTTTGGTAGAGCTTTTTGAAAAGCTAAAATCATTTATTTCATAATTTTTGGGTATAGTTGTGTTTGGTAAAAACCTAGATAGCAGATTTTAGGACAATTTGGCTCAAAGTCATAGTGAAAAGTTGAAACTGACCCAACGTAGATTCAAATTTTGGATTGTGTGAGAATCTCTCTTTCTTTTTAATGAACATTTAAAGTACCAAAACTAACCTTCAACATTTATGAAAATACCAAGCAAGTACTTATTTCTTCTTTCTCTCTTCTTTCTATCCTTTTAACTAGAATTTCATAAACACTTCAGTGATTCTCATTTCTGCCCTACTTGGTTTCTTGCTTCAGTGGTCTGGTGCTTTAGTACTTAGGTACGTCTGTTTCTGTTCTTTTTCTTAAGCACTTGGGTGTGTATATTTTTCTTCATAGTCTTTTGATACAATACTTCCAGTTCAATCCCTCATCCTTTAATTGTTAAAGGCTGTTTCTTGAGTCTACTAAAAAAATGAACAAGACATTTAAAACTAATTAATTAGATTAATCATACATGACTCTAGTTTTTTATAATCTATACCTATTAAGTTTTCTATGTTTTAGATTAATCATATATGATATGTTGGGTTATATGATGCTTTGAGAGTTAATTCTGAGTTTAAGGTCATTAAATATGAAAATCAGAGCCAAAGTTTGTTCAAAATCGCATCAAGGTCAAGTTGCCTGAGCAATGCGACTTTAGGAACCCGACTTGGCACCAATCTCCAATAACTTGGTGCTACTAGCTAATATAATCATGGCATTGGGACACCACTCTGGCAGTGCTGTGGCACCAAGTCTCAAGTTGAAACCATTTTTTCCTGTGGCCATCATCGTAGCGCCCGCTTCTTGGCACCGCAACTCTGACCCATTCAGTAGCTGGGTCAATTTTTGATCTAATTAAGTTTTGTGGTTCAATTTTTGTGTAGAATTTAGTCATTTTCGAATAAATTCATAGGAAACCAGCCTGAAATTTGACCAATTAGGTTTAATGATCTTAAACGCAAACTTAAGAAGGACCTATACTTTATCTGTTGAAAACTCTATTTAGCTTTAAGAATTGATAAAGTACATGAACTCAAATAACTAAGTTTTGTGTTTTAAGAAAATCTTGATGATTTGGTTATTTTGGATGATTTTCTTTGCACTACTTGTCTTATATGTTAGGATAGATTCGATAAAGCAATACATTACCAAAGCAACCTCTATTGCATAGTCTTATTTATTCTAACATATAAAGATACTGTGAGTTTATTGTTAACGTAGATGATTACGACCCAAAAGAATGTAATTATTTGGCACAACAACAAACAGATATGTGATGATGCATATGTGACGGTTATTCGATTACCATGTGAATAATAAATCAGTCCAAAGAAAAGTTTATTATTTAATATGATTTATTGTCAGTATTTGATCATTGCACTTGAGAGTACTACTTGGAAGTTAATAAGTCAACCTAAAAGAAGGCTTAATAATGTTGCGTTAGGATCTTGTGATAGTAGCCCACTTTTATGTGATTATGTGATTGATATCATGTTTGCGTATCTTCTGCTATTTTGTATGCTATATGTATGCATTTAAAGTTGAGAGTATGTTTAATTTACTATTTCATTCTTTCTTTAGTTTCTTCTACTAACATTTCTATGAACTTGAGTTCTATACCTGTGCTTACCGGCACAGATTTTAAGGCCTGAAAAGAGAATATTTTGATCGTACTGGGTTATGTAGATCTTGACCTAGAACTTAGAAAAAATCAACCCGCTGTTGTTATAGAGGAAATTCCTTTTGATGCTAAGAAGAACTTTGTATTGGTTATGATTTATGAAAAATATGATAAAATCAAAAAAGAGTAGAAGCATGGAAAATAATTTTTTTTTTCGGATTATAGTTTTTCGTAAAACTTTTTAGGATCTTTGAAATGATCTAAACGTATATGATATAATAGTATCTAAAATGGCGAATCTTCCTCCCTAAGCTCCAAGTTTGTAACTGCAAAGAAGTATGGGCACCTCGATCATGATCAACTCCAAGTGAGAATCTAAGAACTCTAATAACCTCCAATAATATATTCAAGAATTTCTCTCTCTCATTTTTCTCTTAGTTTTTTGTGCAATCACCAAACTAGTATTTCAGTCAGTACTAAACATTACACACAACAAGGGGGAGTGGAGGTTAGAGTCTTCTATAGAGTCCTCCCTTAAGGAGGAATTTTAGCCAGCTCCAATGAGCCTTGGGGCCAACTGAAAATCATTGCTCTAAAGAGCAGTGTGTTGGGCCCCAATGTACATATCATAAGATCATATACTTGCGTTTTATTATTATATTATCATAGTTTAGATCGTTGGTAAGTTGTCATAGTACTAGATGAGAAACCTAGGCTCCTGTGCAGATTTTACTGACACACTTCTAGATAATATCATGATATTGGATATTTTTAGAAAAGAAGTATTATAGGACCATGATAAGAGGATAATAACTCACTTACATACCTGGTTGATATATGATATATACATTATGTGGTTTTGCTTTTATTTGAATATGAGGATCAATTATGATTTTTAGTTTACTTTATGATCCCGATTTTATAAGCCAATTTGAAAAGTACTAACCATATAAGTTTGAAAAAGTACATTCATTCAAAAAGGTAATTGAAATCTTACTAAACATGTGAATACTTATCCTTTATTTTTTTCTTCTCGTGTAATATTCAGTATAACCTTAGAGAATCGAGAGCAGTGTAGAGAGGAGCTCATTACTGATTTTAATTTATTGTTAACTATTTAGAAGACTTTGGTTTTATTTATCTTGGTTTGTAGTAATACTTATGGACCTATATCACGGATTTGGTCTGTATAATTAGTATGTTTCAATTGTAAGAATAATAATGATGCTTAGTTTCATTTTATAAATTTTAATTTCAGTTTACATCTAACGCTGATTACAAAATTATAAAAATCTATTTTTAAAACTATTTTATAATTTTTTTTCAAAACTAATATTGAATTTCTATATGTGAAATAGCGTTTCTGTCTCTGGCGTGAGGTTCAGATCGTGACAATAAGTCTTAAATCAACAAGGAATAAACTAAAAATATAACAAAGAATTCAAAATTAAATAAAACCAAATAATGCCTCCACATGGTAAATAATGACATTGAATCTCTTTGTCATCTAATAACTGTTTAGCATCATTTTATCAACTATTTATATCTTTGTGAATCAAAGAAGAAAAGAATAAACATTTACTTACCTTTCGGATTCCTTTTATGTTGTCTTGAGTGAGCTCAATGTCAAGCATTCCATCCTTTGGAACATTCTATCCTTTTGTTTTTTTCTTATACTTTTCCAATCTTAATCACGTGAACATTAATTAACCACACAAAGTAAGAATTACCGTATGTGCATTATTAATATAATAATGAGAAAGCCCTTTGGATTCCATTTTCTTCTCAAAGCAACTGCAACCCTTTTACATTTCCAATGCAAGGGAATCACCTGAAACATTGTGAGCATGAATGAATTGTTTATTAAACAATGCATACGTTAATTTCCCTTTGTATTGTTTCGAAAAAAAAATTCCCTTTGTGTCACCTATTGCCGCATGTTCTAATTCCGAAGACATGCGAGTTGATTATCCATAAATTTATTTAGAAATAAAGTCCTTATTATTCCTAGTTTAATTGTTTTCAAGAATCTACGTAATTGAAAAATAAGAATGTTGAAAGAATTATATATTAATCGGCTATGGTAAATCTTTAGCCGTAGAAATTGAGGGAGAGAAAATGTTTTGGCTCACTATTATCATTACTTATATAGGTATTTATATAAATTACATGAGAGGATAATTTTCTAAAATATTCTTAGAGATAATTTAATTACTCAAAATTAAATACAAAACAAATAAATACATGTAACGAGATAAATATATAAATAAAGAATAATAAAATAATTAATAATAATAAATAATAATTATTATTTTGAATTATCTCTAATATGATCCCACAAAATGGAGCACTGCATGAGATCCAATCTTATATTTGAGAAGAAAGAAGGAGTTTTGTTGAAGAATGGTACATCTGCCATCGAGAAAGTCGTTAAGTTATAGAGAAGATGTACTATTGACCGCTTAATTATCTAATGACTAGTGTAGAAAAAAAAATCAAGAGGCAAAATTAGAGGAATAACTGTTTGATCGTCCGTGACCTATTGAAGTGGCGAAACTAGAGTAATGGTTCATTCGGGCTGTTGGAGATGAAGGTAGAGGAACAACTATTAAAAGAATGGTATCCCTTTTGTTTCCTTAAAAAAACCTAAGAGTCTTCTATTTTTTTAAAGACTAAAACACATGTTCATTTTATATATATATAAAGACTTAATCCTAAACATAAAAAATCTAAAAGAAGAAACTAAGGACTCTTCTTTTTTATTGTGTTCTTAAAGAATAAAAACACGTAAAATGACTCTTTGTTTTGGAACCTAACATCTAAAACCTAAAATCTAAGCAAACAAAAGTAACTTTTTTTCTGGTCTAAAGCAAAACAAAAATTGAAAACAAAAGAGATAAAGAATTTGACGGAGGAGAGAAGTATGAGTAATAGGGAGATATTGGCAGTCACAAATCATTTAGAGTTTTAGAAGATTTTCTATTTGGAGTGATAGAGAGATTTTTGCCGTCTTCTAATACCAAGGGTTTTGATATTTGGATTCAAAGGCACGTGCCCCAATGAACAAAGAAAAGAAAACTAGTTTTTGATTCTAGAGTGTTAACCATGAATAGACAAGAAAAAGAAAATTGGTTTTGGATTTTAGAGTACGTTGATTAATAAAAGAAGGGAAAAGAAGATGAGAAGAATGATCCAATCAAGCGGGAGCCAATTTCGTTTGATAAGACAAGGTAAAGGAAGGGGATTGATCTCTAGGCAGTTTTTAGAGATTTTTTTTCTTGCTTTTTATGGCCAAAGGAGGAGAAAGAAGCCTAGGATTTTGCTGGTCTCTCATACTATGTAGAAATTGTGAGAGAGAATAATAATTTAGCAAATTGTTCTCATTGATTGTATAGGTGTTTATGCAAATTACAAGAGAGGATAACTCTAAAATATTTTAAGAAATAATTCAGTTACTCAAAGTATAAAATACAAAATAAATAAATATAAGTAATTTTTGCGTTTATCTCTCCAATTATATCTTTCTCTTTGTGTTCCGTTAATTCTCTGATGAACAACTAATTTATAACTCTAGTATAAATTAAGTACTCAAATTGTGAATTAATATATAAGAGAATCACTTTTCTAGTCTCCTTCTAGAAGGAATATATTCTAAATTTGTAAGTTATATTCTCAACTACGTATTTCATTATATTTTTAAGATACGAGTAATTCGATTTATTTAAAAACAAACCTTAATAAGTATGTCAAAAAATATAATGTTCTAAATATGAGTCTATAACTACTCAGGATTAAAATTTATCAACATATGAAAATCTTGTGACATCATTTGAACTCTCAACAATCAACAGATTTTATGTGAAATTCAAATTATATTTGGTCTGATCCAATATAATCTTATTATATAAAGTATCTCTATTATGATATCAACATATCAATAATCTGAATAAAACTATTAAATTTCAAAGTTAATGGAATGTACTAATAATATTTCATCAAAGATCCCAAACTTTAATTAATCATTACAGACTATGTTGAGTTTATTGTCCTTAAATTTAATCCTCATGCACATAATATTCATATACTAAATTTATGGTCACATTAATAATCTAGGAATGTTTTGATATTTATAAGTCATATAAACTATGCATAATTTAAAATAGAAAAATATTATTTTATTTACTGAGAAAATATCCAAATTATATGCTTTAAGGACGTCAATCTGTCACCAAGAATAATAATGTAATAGGTCAAACAAAACCAATTTTTTGGCATTAAAAGCAATGCCAATCAATGGTGAATAGTCGTGTATTTTGAATTAAATAACAAAAATATGATACTTAAATTTTAACATGGATTATTTCCCAAAAATAAAATTTACATTGATTTTATAATGTAATAACTAAAAAATGGAGAAAGAAAAAAGAAACAACATTTAAAAAAAATCAGGGATTTTGAACATTAAAATAGAATATTGAATTCTTCCAAATATATAGCTTTTGTTATAAAAAGAACAATTAAAAATAATAGTTATACTAGTCTCTTGCACATTTTAAATATAAAATGACATATTCTCTTTTTTATTTTGAAAACTAACCAATTGAATTTAGAATAAAAAATTAATAGAAATACAAAAAAAAATACCTTTTTCATAATTATTATTTTCATTTCATCAACTTTACTGAATTAGATTTCTATACCATAGCGAATTTCGTAGATATGTATTTAAATGAATAACCTTCTATTTCTCCAAGAAAAACTCTTCGCATTACAATGCCTATTGTATAGGCTTGGCATCCCATAAGTGGAGCCAAAATAAATCGTGCATAAATACAATGTTATTAATATTATTTTTGGAAAAAATAACAGATGTCTATATTGTTGTTAATGTTTGTTATCCGTGACTAAATTAGTTCTCAACATTTAAATTTAAAAAAAAAAAAAAAAGGCTTATAGCAGAACGAGAAACCAGATCAAACTTAGTATGGGTCGGTGCCCCGATTAATGCGGGACAAGTAGGCGTCGTGGAGCAATGCACCTACCCCATGCCCCGCCAGGTTTTAAATTAATGGGCCTTTTACAAAATTCCAGACCCAAACTATCAAAAATTAAAAAATCTCAGATGGGCTGATTTTTTTTTTGCAAAATCTGAGATTAATTTAGAAAAATATCACTTTTTAACAGTTTTATTAGAAAAACAACACTTTCAAAACTTATTTAGAAAATACCATTTTTCATCAAAATTGATATTTTTCAATGGTACTTATTACGGAAAATATATATACGTATAATAATCGCAAGTACACAGGTCATAAATAAGTAATAAAGTGATAAGAGAGTTGTCAATCCCATGAAGAATTGGGGGTTAAATTATCGCTAAATACTAGAATTATCGTAACCTAACTTTATCTAGGCAACCAAATTAAATGAATTTATACTTAAATAAATAAAACAAATATGGATGAAAATAAATAAATAAAATATTGAAACTTCTATGCACAAACATACTAAGGGATTGAATTCATCTAACTATCAACTATGTATTTTGATCACCAATTGCATTCTAATAAATTATTCCTAGTTTATCAAACAAGAACCCGATGGTATTTCTACTTTATTTCTCGAGTGATGAGTGAAATCATTCCTATATTCTCGATTCCAATATCTCTATTCTGAATTAAGAAACTAGAAATTTATTATGTTTAATGGTTCTTTGAATATAACTTCAAATGAATTATAGGTTTTCTCAAACTCTACAAAATCCTAGGTTATACTATCCTATTGTCATATCTAAAATTCCTCCTCTCAAGTGACGAATTCCAGAAACTAATTAATTAAGAAATATTAAGCATTAAATAGTACAAATAAATTTCAGAACAACATCAAATAATATATTGAAAATCAAGACATAGAATTAAAGTATGAGCTACATCATGCTCTAAGCATATAATAATTAATTCAACATAGGAGAATCCAATACTAATCTTAACAAGAATTTGATATATCCAAATATATTTAATAATCAAGCATAATACAAAATTCAAATTAGACTAGAGTGAAAAAGAGGAAGAGAAATCTCTTTTCTAGAGGTAGAACTCAAGCCTTCAATTTATTCAAGTAACTCTCTCGAGCATCCTATTCAAGATTTTAGCACCAATACTCTCCTCTCTCTAGAATTTTTAAGCTCTCAAGTGTATACCTCCTCTCTAACTCTCCACCCTTAAAATGCAGGCTTAAGAGTGTATTTTTAGGGTACCCAAAAAACTTCAGCTAGTGGAATCTTAACTACTCGATCAGACGCAATCAAGGGCCAAGATATGTCCTTAAATCTTGCTGAAAAAGTGGCTTCAAAACGCGGGATGGTGCCATAGCACTTGATAACTAGCCCTATAGTATTGGTTAAATTTCACTAACTAAAAGATGGAAGCATCACAATGCTCTGCATGCAGCGCTTGGCTAATTCTTAGGGAGCACCGCGGTGCTCTTGGACAATGCCCTCACGCTCCCGCATCTGGAAATTTTCAAGGCTGATAAGAGTCGCGGTGCCCCAAGGGTAGTACCGTGACGTTTGCCTTTCTGCTCAAAATATAGATTTTTTCTTCTCTTTGGAGTGCCGAGGCATCTCGATTTAGTGCCAAAGCACTTTATCCTCTACCTCCAATGACCAATTCAGCTCCTAAATACGTCTTTGACTGTCTCCAAGGCTTCAGAGCTCTCCCTTTTTGGTTCCAAACATACACTAAGCTTCAATCTCTTATTTTTTTCAACATATACATAAAATGACATTAAAATAGTATATATGCGTTAGAACTTACAAGTATTTGAACTAGAAAATACTTGATTTGCGAGTAAATGACACACTCATCAGTACTCGAGATGTTTAATTAGGTTACTTAGGATAACTAATCTAGCTATTTAAAGTAATTGATCAATTTATCTCAAATAACTCGACTAGTTATCTTAAATATCTTAACAATTAATAAAAAGTAGTATTTTTCTAACTACTTTAAAAATTTGTATTTTTATAATTAAATCTATGATTTTTCAGAACAATCTCAAATTTCAAGACTTTTTAATTTTTTTAAAAAAATTATTATAAAAAATCAAATTTCCTCTAAATTAATTAAACAGTCGGTGAAGCCATCGTTGACAGTTGAGATTGTAAACACACGAATACCAAGTCATAAGAAAACTAAGAATTAAAATATAAAAGAAGTTTGTGTACAACTACAAGAACCACGCGGTTTTGACTTCATTATCTTTTCATATTTATATATGTCATCCTAAGAAAAGCAAAGGCTATAGTTCTATTACCTGTCTTTGTTAAGTTTCTTCCCTATCTCTCTCCCCACCTAAAATTAAATTTTATTTTTCCAGAAAAAGAAAAAGAAAAAATCATTCTGGTTATTGTGAGAGATTTATATAATTTCATTATTAAAATTTCTTTAGGGGAATCAGAAATGTGTCCTTTGAGATTCATTTTGGTGTTTTTCTCAGCAGTTCTAGCTGGGTATTTTGCATGGAAAACAGTTGGTTCTTCACGCGGTGCAGATTTGGATTACGACGACTCCATTAAGGAGAAGATTTCCCCAAAAGAAGAAGAAACAGGTTTCAAAAGGGTATGCTCTGATTTTCTTTTATTTATTTATTTATTCCAATTCCTTAATTGGTTCTTTATTTATTTTGGGGTTAAGCTTGTCTGACTTTTTGTATTCGACCCCATTTCAGATTGTTCAGCATAGCTTCTGGGTCTTTGTTGACATGGCCAGCGGGAGGTATTTGTGGAGGAATTTGGGGGATATGAAGAATAAAGGTGAAAAAGTAAAAAGCGGTTCAAAGTTGTAAATGGCATTTTAAAAAAAAATATATTCTCTGTGAATGTAATTAAATGTTTTTTATTTTTTTCGAAATGCGAATGTAATCAAAAATTGTAATAGAGACATATGTTAATTCGTTGTTACATGAACCACTTTAGTGAAAGAGAGAATGAATGGCCGATTCTTTCAAAGTACCTCTTTTTAAGGTACCGAAATGAGCTCGGTTTGATATATCAAAGGAAGATCTTGAAAGTGCTAAGAATGTAATCCAATGCTAATTAATCTGCAACCGTTTTTTCAAAAAAAAAAAAAAAATGCAAAAAACAAAAAACAAAGACCAAGAAAAAAACGGAAAAACGAAAAATCAAAAACAAAAACAAAACAAAGAACCATGCAAGATATTACTGCTTTTGATACAGGTTTCTAACACTTTTACGTGTAAAAATCGAAAACAATTACAAAACTATGGAGATAAAGGTTTCTTTTTCAAATTTTTGTATGGTTTTTATTAGAAAAATATTACTTTTTTAAAAAAGTTAGAAAATATTATTTTTAAAATAATTATTAATTATTAATTTCTGAAAATTAGTTACTAATTACTAGTTATAAATAACTTTGATAATTAGTTAAAAAATTTTGAAGATTGGTTATCGATTACTAATTATTATTTTAAAAAATAGAATTTTTTTCTAATATTTTTTAGAAAATGATATTTTCAAATAAAAATCATACCAAACTAAAAAAAATAAGCCACTGTATTTTTCAAATTATTTTCTAAAAATACCGTAAAATGTCTAATTTCCCATTTGATATATCATCTATCAATACTATAACGGAAGTGTAGAACTATATTTCTAAATTGGAAACCCGACTATTCAAATGGTAATTTACTCTCTTCTTTCTTGAGGATAAAATAAACCAATCCAGCTAAAATACGAATGGTTATTCCCTTCTAATCACTCACTAATTTTAATATTGCCACTATAATTTTGTGACTTCTGATTGTTCATCCTTATACTGGTATATTAATGCTAAACTGATCAAAATGATTTTGTGAGGTATGTTATATTCGGAGATTTGAATGATATATTTAAATAAAATAATAGAATGAGTTATAACTGAAATAGGAGATAGAATGAGTTATAATTGAAATAAAAGATATTTCAAATGTAATAAAGTGGAATCAGTTATAATTAGAACGTTGGGCATTAAAATGTATCATTTAAATATACGAAGGGACCTGTATTCTCATTTCATAATGTATCATTTAAATATACGAAGGGACCTGTATTCTCATTTCATGAAGAAAAAGACAATTTTAATAGTTGAAGTGGCTGATATAATATCTGAATAAAAAGTTGAATTATTAAAACAAATATTTTTTTCAATAGATTATTTAAATACAAAAATTAAAATTATTGAAACAAACACTCATTTGAATGAAAATGAAAATAAAAATGGTAAAAATGGATGAAACAACCATTTGATGGAAGGGTTCTATTAAAATTTAATGCTCTTTTTAATGGTATATTTGTTTTCCTTCTAATATATATACATAGGTTGTCCATTCAATAAGTATTTTTTTTTACCTATTTGTGGGTATTTTTTATTTAACCATTAGATCATCGTCTAATAATAATCTAACAACTATAATGAGATACATTAAAAAAAATGTACATTATTAATACTATTTTTCTCTCTTATTTTTTATTATAAAAAATATGCATGATAAAATTTCATTAAGTAAAATGATACTTATATATATATATATATACGTAAAACAAAAAAAATACTTACCGAGTTAGTTAGTGCCCATATATATATATATATTGAAAGTGAAAACATAAATGTCGGTAAATATCACTTGAAATCCTTATTCTTCATCCGACATATCATTTTATGTCCTCATTCTTTTTGTTATTTTTTTTGGTAGTTTTTAAATCCCCAAAAATTTGATTATATAACACATTAGTCCCTTTCCTTATTTGCCATTTAATTTGCCGTTTAAACCAATAAGCAGCTTACGTGATCATTGAACAAGTGTATTGGTGGTCATTAATTTTTTTTTTTTTGGAGTTGCAGTTCTTCATCATCAACATAAGCCCCCATCATGGAGAAAACTCAGACAGAGGTTGGGGTTTACCCATTGCAGCTTCGTCTCTTTGATTCGAGTTTGAGAAATTTTGTATTCTCATGGATTCAATTCACTGGCAATGTCTATACGTTGCATTGAGGTATGTCTTTGATTCTGATTGGTCTTTCTTCGATTTTGATTTGTCTTTATTTGGAATGTATATGTACTGACATGGTGCTCCATTTGTTTACAGTCACGTAGAATTTGTCTTTGTTACTGCTTGTTTGTTTATTCATGGGTTTAAAAATAAGGTTTTTTTTCTTTTTTGGTCTAATTGGTGTTGGTGATTATGAAATTAATGCTTTGTAGATTAATTTGTTTATTGTGGTCGTCGTCTTATTTTTTTGTTAAATTCATTTTCTTTTCTTTATTTTATTGTTATGCTCTTTGCTTTAAGTGATATTTTGCAGTTTTATGCTCTGAGCTTGAAGCTGGTTGGGTTTTTAGCTCCAAGTTTGAAGCTTTAAGTGTAGTAAAGCTTTAAGTGAATAGTTCCACACCAAGAGAATCGAATCCCATAAACAACAATGAGGATCAAAACCAACCCAAGTCCGACTTTTCCCCAACTTTAAGGGCTCACTATTGAAGAACGAAGTAGATGGTGATTTGGTGATCGTAGCTCCAATACGTTTGTTTTGACCACCAATAAACTTGGGTCAATGATTATGTGAGGTGCATGTGGGGTTTAAATGGCAAAATCAAACAGCAAACTAGGGAAATGACTCAAGTGATACATAATTTGGATGATTTAAAAGCTACCAACCAAAAAAAAAAAAAAATATAGAATGGAAACCTAAGTGATACATCGGGTAAAAAAAATCCCAGGTGATATTTTCCCTAAATATTGATACGAAATCCTCTTATTTTCTTCTCCTTCCAAAAAAAAAAAAAAAAAAAAATTTAGAATCGAGACCTAAGTGATACATCGGGTAAAAAAACCCTAGGTGATATTTTCCCTAAATGTTGATCCGAAATCCTCTCATTTTCTTCTCCCTCCGGTCGACTAATCATCATTCATCCCATATTTTGCAATTTTACTCGTACCAAAGACTCAAGAGTCGACTCTACACATTTTTTCTGTATATTCAAACTTTTATAAGCATGCCTCTACTATTTCATTCGTTCTTTCTACATAAGACCCTAATAGAACTGGATTCTCTGTTACTGAAATCAAAGATATATGGCAAAACAATTTAGAATAATATCACCCGGGGTCCCCAAACTTTTCCCAACATATCACTTAGGGCCCCAAACATTTTGTTGTAACGCTTAGATCTCCAAACTATTGTTATTTGTCACACGTTTGTTCCTGAGCAGCTTTCTGTCTAAAATTGGCGTCAAATGTGCACGTGCTGCGCACATGTTTGTCATTTAACATGTAGAGATTTGGGGAAATTTTCTAGGGATTTCAATTTCCCCAATCCTCTTGTTCTTTTTTCTCTATTTATATTCTTTAAGGGCTTGATTGCATTTATAATTCAGGTTTTGTTGGATATTCAAGATATGAAGTGCTGGTATTCTTCTCAAATCCTCTTTTGAATATGCAAGGATGATTCAAATTGGGATAGTGTTAAGGATAATACTGATGCATCCTGCTATAATGGTGAAGCTAGGTTTAACACCTCTATTCAACTCATTTTGGAGAAGTTTCTAAGCTGGCCTTTCATTTTAGTTTTGTTTATTTTAGACGCTGAATTCATGGCTATCAATATGGCTCTAAAGTTTGATTTTGAAACGGGTTGGGAAAATTTTCGTGCTTTTTCAGATGAAATAATTTGACTTTTAGTTGCTCAAATAATTGGGATGCTTGTGTGTCCTTTATTGCTTCTGAGTTGTGTAATGGTTGAGTTTTCCAGTTTTAATTTCATGCTTAGAAAGTCTAATGTCTCAACAGATTTGCTGGCAAAATATGCTCGGGATACAAAGAGCTCTGAAATATTAACCAAAATTCTCCTTAAATCTTTAAATATGAAAAATATTTTGGCTGTAGAATGAATCAAAGGCATAAACATGCTTTGCATGGGTCCAGAGAGTGGGACTAGAAAATGGTAAATCCCAAGCGAAAATAATATTGTTTTTCTTCTAAGTTCCAACCAATGTCATACATTTAGGAGTTGTTTTCTTCTCATATGCCAGACCCCGCCAAAAAAAAAAAAAAAAGAAATATGATAGTCATGTTAACATTGCTATAGTGTGAATTTTATTCTATGAAAACTTAAAGGAATAATGACTGTGATAAGTGCAATCACCTCAGTTGTGCTTGTGTTGGTGGAAGAATACGAGCAGTCAATTGGGTTTGGCTTTTGTGTTTCTAGGATATACTAATTAAAGGACAAGCACATGTACATTTAACGTTAGTCTTAGACGGAAAGCTACTCAAGGACAAACGTGGGACAAATAAAAATAGTTTGGGGATCCAATTGCTACAAAAAGTGTTTAGGGACCTAAGTGATGCATTGGGGAAAGTTTAGGGACCCTAAGTGATATTATCCCAAAAAAATTTCTATCGAAACTGGTCTGCAAGGTTTGCAGAAAGACAGCAAAAGATCAAAATGAAGATACCTGTGCGTGCCCATGTACGCAAACCTTGCTTTTCACTAATTGCTTCATCATAAAGCAGCGTTGACAACACGACTTTCCATTCCATAGAGAAATATGTACAACTTTAATAAAATGAAGATACCTATGCCTTTCAACAACATTGCAGAGGGAACAATGGTTTAGCTCAAATCAACTTGCAGTTTTATAGACATGTACAGGAGAGTTAGAAGAGCACCTTGCGGAAGTGGTGCATACCTCGCAAGGTTGGAGCCAACCCACATGGCTACGACAACCAGAGCAACTACGCTGCTGCTGGTTTTCCCACAAGCCCAACTTGCAAATGACAGGGACAAAGTAAGCAAAATGCCACCTCTCCCACCCAAAATCCAAGCAATGACATACCCAATTTTATATCCAGCATCAAGCTTTCTATCCAACAAGGCCATCAGGCTACTCAAGGTAAGAGATACTCGGGATCCAAATGTGTGCAATAAAAACAGAGAGATAAATGCAGATCTCAGGACTTCACTAAATGAGCCTCTTTCATGTATGGAATTTCCCTCTGATACTCCGTTTGATCCAGTAGAGGAAGAACTTTCTTCTTGAACACTGCTATCTTCCCAGTATCGCTCGCGTTGCATTCTCCTTCTTAGTTCATCCCATCTATAGATCCTTGCCCCACCATCAAATTCAGAGCTGTAGTTCCTTTGCCTTCTTTGTTGCCAACCAGTATCTTCTCTAAATTTAAGTGCCCGGTCATACTGAATTCTCGTTGCTTCATTGGATAGTACCTGTTTAAGGAGTCGACAAGCTTAATTTTGTTATCATGCCTTATACTAAAACAAAGTTAAGCAAACAAAACTAGAAAGGGGAGAAAACAAAAGCTAACAGTCACACCCCAACACAAACCCCCCCCCCCCCCCCCCCTTCTCTCTCTCTCCCCGAACAAAAAAAAGGGATATAGAATAACAGTCTTAACCCTTATTTTTACCATTCATACCTCCTTCCAAAACGACCAGTTTCTTTTGGTTCTAGGGAAAAATTACAGAGGTGTTATGCATGAAGTATTTCAAGCAGTTAAAAAATAAAACACTTGGTAGAACATCCCAATTTTACCCTACCCAAGAAAATACACCTAAAACAAAATAGTATGGTCAACATAATTGAAAATAGATTGAAAAGCTTTTATGAATACGGGAAACACTAGTAATTCACAACATATAAACAGTAAATAAGAGATGCTCACTTCATATGCATGCCGGATGCTCTTGAAAAGCTCTGAAGCCTGAGAATCCTTGCTAACATCAGGATGATACTGCGAAAATCGAAAGTGTAAAAAAATTATCCACGATAAGTTCCTGTATTATAAAATTTTTAGATATTTTATTGCGTTCATTTATCTAGATGAAACCTTATAATCACAAAAGAACTGAACAGGGAGGACAATTTGTGAGTAAATTTTCACAACCAAAACAGGTCCATATTGCCACTTGACGAACACAAATTGGACCTAACTGAAGTCAACCTTTAACTAAATATATCTGGGATTAGTAACACCTATTTCAAAACATAGAAAACAAATAATTGAAATAACGTAGAGGGATAAATTTGAAAAGAAAGTTACTAGTACAAAAAAGACCAAGTTGAAATACATTTGGGCATAGACCAATAGTTTAATGACTCAGGCCAGGGCCATTTACCTTAAAAATGAGTCACAAAAAGAAATGAAACTGATTTAAAAAAAATGACTACCCACATGCAGAATCTGAGATCATGTAACAGCCACAAGCAATCAATCATATAGCACTAATCAAAGACTAAATGATTGGGGGGGGGGGGGACAAACGTGTCCCATATTCAATTAAGCTCAACCTTGTCAAATATCCCAACTAATGCAAACAGTAAATAAACGCATCTACAAGTCTAATAAGTCATGAGTGGTTGATTTTCCTATAACCAATTTGGACAGGAAACACAGCCTATATGTGACTTCTTTCTCCTTTGTCTACAATGTATTTCATCCACATAGCTTTCTTTTTTTCATTAATGCCTGTATTTCAAATTTCAAAGTGTTAAGGAAACATTACATGGTATTCCATACACAGGAATGCAGGAAATAGACTTTCATAAATGCTTCAGAGTAACCAACTTGTGTCAAAGCCTCAAACCTTACAGTCAATCCCATGTCTGAGAAGGTGCATCGCATAATAGCATATAAAATAATGCATTTTTCTTACTAGAGAAGGAGGCTAAATGCGGGGGAAATTCAAGCGGTCAAACAATGACGTACTTCATACAGAAACATAGTTTTTCTCTTGAACTTCGATTTACTTGTCTAAGCTAAGAAATTAATCATGTTCTATCTCCATGTTATCCACTAAGACACATTGGATGAGACTTTTGCAGCATAGAATCATATATTACATCAGATGTGTTAAGAAACTACTAAGAATTTCCACAATGATAGTCTTTTTATGAAAGAAAGCCCGTTGATTTAGCATACAGGGAAATAAAGAAATTCACCTCGCACTAAAATTTTGCGAGCTTCTTTTCTTTGACTCATAAGGGGAGGACGGATTTCCACCACAAAACATCACTAAAGAAAAATATACATTAATGAAGCTGCATTCCTCAAAATCATAAACTTATTACACCGCCCTTCACCATCTTCCTCAATGTAGTTGAGTATTATTTTGTTTCTTTCCAACCAATTTGCCCAAAAAATGCCTAACACCACAATATTCAATAGTAATTGCCCAAGAGTATGTGAGTTTTGACGTTTAAAAAGGTGTTGCCCTATTTTGTATTGGACATAATTTAATGATCCAAAGTCTCAACATGTTGAACTCAGATGCAATATCCGAGGAAGTTGAAGTCCTTAATTGTTTTAAGAGAGTGCTAAAACGACTAATAGGAAATCCGAATAACTAGAGTGGAAATTTGTGAGCCTTTATATCGTCTAGACTCTAGAGGGAGCAGGAAAAGAAATTTAGAAAACCTTAAAGTAGGTATGAAAATCGATAAACAATCGAGTGTTTTTATTTAGTTTTAAGAGACTGCACATGTTAATTATCCTACAACCAATTGTCCATGGAGTATCTTATAAATCCCTCAAGAACACAAGAAAGAAGGCCGCTACATCAGCTTGTGGCTTTTCACTAGTGGCACATTTCGACACGATGGGCTCTCTCAAAACTCCGATTACTAGGATGAACTGGGTTTCTAATGAATGTACGTACAGATAAGGCAAAATTTTTGTTTCAGATGCCAGTTAGACAATTAGAGAGAAGATTCAAGTACGTACTCATCCATTTTTGGACTTTGAGAAAGTAATTTTAAGTAAAGTCCATAAAGGCACACTTGGCATGTTCTCATATCCTACCTACCCTGCATACTACAAAGTTTGAAACAAAGCTACAAAGCTATATTCTTCTCATGGAAAACCACTAAAACATTCCAACTATTTTAATATATATATATTCCATCCACCTCTTTCTCACACAATTTTCTTAATTCAAACATGGAAATTACAAACCCTAGTCCAAATGCTCAAAAATTCTCTCTCTTCAAATTTTAAATACAAATACAACAATGGCACCATGGAAAAGGAAATAAAAGATTAAAATTGTCGGGGTTTTTTTTCCGTGGAGTTTCTCGGGAACCAAACAGGGTGACTAAGATTCAAGAGTAGTAGCAGTAGTACCTTGCGAGCGAGAAGGCGATAAGCCCTCTTGATGTCGGCGGAGGTGGCGGAGAGGTTGAGGCCAAGCACAGCGTAGTGGCTCTGCTTCCGCATCGACCATGGAGATGAAGACGCTACGATCGGTGGGGTCCACCAGTGACGGCGGGGAGGAGCAGAGGCAGAGGAGGAGCTGCTAATGGAGATGGGTCCCACCAGGAGGTGCCCCGGCATTTTCATTCACGTGGTTTCTTAAACTAGAGTACATTAGTTTAGATTAAGATTAGAGTTTTGTTGCGAAGTAAAGAAGCTTCGGTCATGATTTTCGATGTGTGATGCCTTTTGTTGTTTATAAATCCATTACTTTTCACTTAAACTGACAATTGGATTCCAATATATTTTATTATATTATGTTAAGGAACACTAAAAATTTATACTAAAAAAAATTTACATTTACTTTAAAAGCTCGACCATAAATTAATGATTAAAAATTATATCACTTTATCTTAAATTTTTCTCTCTTATTAACTAAACATTACCTTATGTACTCATCTTTTTTTTGAGAAATTAGGTTAAATATGCTCCTTAATACCCCTATTTTAGCCTATATGCACAAGTTAAAAAATATTTGAAAAATATGTTTGCGGACGAAAATACCCTTACTAATATTTAAGAGAAAATATGCCTCACTTTTAAAAGAGTGTCTGTCATACTTCCCTCCGAAATTCCTCATTTTTCTCTCTCTCCAACTCTCTCTTTCGTCTCATTTTCTGAAGAGCCAAGAACCCGTCATGCCGTAAACCGAGGAAAACGAAAACTCGTCGTGCCGTCTATCGTAAATCTCTCTCACTGTTGAGGATTACGTTGAGAAAAATGAGTCCCCAAAAAAGGTAAGCAAAATATGATTTGAGGGTTTTATTTTTTTGAATTTAGGGCATTTGTAGTATGGCTGACAATAGTACCGGAAAATCACGTGAAATTCGACGTGTTTTCGATGGTATTTCGATAGTGTTTCGATTTACAGAGTCGAAATTTCGATACCTTTTCGATGATATTTTA
>JXTB01000523.1:238518-267550 GCA_002914805.1 Parasponia andersonii | reverse complement strand
AAATTTCAAATCTCTATCAATCTAGTCCCCCAAAATTTGCAATTTAGTCCATCTGAACAAAACTTTTGCAAATTAGTCCCCACAATATTTTATCCAAAAAATTTGTAAAATGTCCAAATTACCCTCAAAAATTCTGGGTTTTTACACTTTTCATGTCCTTTCTATAATGGCTCGTGATATACTATTTATTTAGTGTCCACAGTTGCAAGTGAACAAGTTTTTAGTTGCAGCGGTAAAGTATTAGATGAGCATCATGCCTGATTAATCGAAGACATTCTAAAGAAGCTAATGTATATGAAAGATTGGGGGATACTCGAATTAAGATGCAACTCTGGGCTGCCTGACCTAACCCACTTAAGAAAAAGGGTGGCAGGGCCTGTACCATACCTTATATATGAGGTGGGTTGGATAGGCCCTGCGGACTAAGACGTTCCAAATTGCGAGCCAGGATGGGCTGGTCTATGATAGCGCATAGTGGGCTAGCCTATTCTAGTTCCAAAAAAAATGCCCCCCAAAAAATAAACATTTTGTTTAAAGTCATTTTTTTTATGAATCCTAAATAATTTATATAAAATTATAAATTAATTTAAGTATTAATTAAGATAAATAATAAAAGAATATTTGCTAATGCTAAAACAATATATAAAACTAAATAATTAAGTAAACCATCAATAAAAATATTATTTACGACTGACTCATTTGAAACTTTACAAGAGAAACCCAATGGGACAAATCTTAATAAGGAAAAATGGGCATAGTCTAGATAAAGTGATATAAAGTATTTAAGATTGCACACAACAAAATAAAGTAAAAAAAAAAAAACAAACGAAAGAACAAAAAAATTTAAAAAGTTAATAGAAATTCTTGTGTACTCTTACAATCTATTAATCATACTGAGAGTATTAAAAACTTTCAATACTTTAAAATCATCAATTCATTGTAAAAACTTTCAATATTTTAAAATCATCAATTCATTCATCTTTGAGCAACTGAGACCTTCTTTGAGCATCCTCCCAATCCTTGATACCCATTAGTATCTTTAGAATATCTTCGATTAATTGGGCACGATGTTCATCTAGTACTCTACCGTTATAACTAAAAACTTGTTCACTTTCAATGGCGGACACTAGAATAATTAGTATGTCAAGAGCCACATTGGAGAGAACATGAAAAGTTCTTGATCGTGATTTTTAAAATGACATATTGATTTTATTAAAATCATGGTCACCACCTTGCTTAGTAAGAATGTACATCAAATTTGTTTTCCAATCGTAGATCTAATTAGAAGAATACAACTTTTTGCCAATTAGAGATCCTAAGATACCCGGTTAGTTATCTCGGTTCTCAAGTACCATTAAAAATACTAATTTTAAAGAAAAAAATGAAAACTTTCTAAAGCTTTTTAAAACATGATATGCTCTAAATAAAATATTTAAAATGATATTTTCCTAAACTAGTATGGGATTTTTCAAAATATTTTTCAATTTTTTAAACTACGGGCCTATATTCTTATAATAACCCATATTTTATTTGGATTTTTACTAAAGAATCTTTGATGGGCTGAAAGTTTTTCGGAATTTAAGAATTATTTAGAAAAATACTACTATTTAATGATATTTAGAGAAATATCATTTTTTAAAAATTTGATAAAAATGACCAAAAAGTCAAGTTACTTGAAATAATCAAAAGCCCTAAGTAAATGGACAAATTCATCAATTAATGAAAAGTGATAAATATTTTTCATAAAAGTCTCAAAATTTTTCATTTACCATAAAAAAAAATCAAATTTTCTCTATTTTATTTAGTCAATTTTTAGGTTTATATTTCTTAAGCCTTTTAGCATTTATGTTAGATAAATGAATTTTTATTTTGATAATTTTGTCGGTCTAGGAAAGAGAAGTTGATAGAAAATTAAAATTAAAACGTTTAATTGTATTTTCTTAAGCATAGTTTTTGTATAAAGAAGTGAAAACCCAAGTTCCACTGAAAAAAAAACCAAAAGAGAGAAAACTATAAAAAAAAACTTAAAAAAGAATATTATCGTTTTTAAACTTTGTATTTTGAATCTTTATTCATATTATACATTGTATTTTGATTATTATCAACATTGATCATTAGTTTTGAAATCTTTAACAAAATTATATCTTGATACTAATTTACAGTAGTTAATTTATCAAGATGTCGTTTAAAAAATTAAAAATAAATTATACAAAGACTGATATGAGAATAAATTTATTAAATAATTTTGATAAATTAATTGTTCTAAATTAATGTAAACAAGAACAAAGAAAACACCAACAATCACGACGAAGCCCAACACTAACGAAAGAATTCGAACCTAAGATCACCAAGTCGCAAGAATGTTGAGTCTTGACCCGTTACCTAGCAAGATAAGAACCAAAAACTACGATAGGTTAAAGATTCTACACCAAAAATCCTCAAGAATCATTCAAGAATCAATGGGATGAGCCTGGTTATTTTGAACGCCACAAGAGTTAACTTGATAAGTTCAAGAATCTTCTCAAGAACGAAGAAAACACAATTAACTTGTAATATTATTGATCACTATCCTCCAAAAACGTACAAGGCTCTCTCTCCTTGATAGAGGAGTCAAATTTAACCCTAATTTAAGGTAAACTAATGTTATTTTAACATGTGGCAACCCTCCTCAAAAATTAAAATAATTAAATCTGAAAATAACTAAATCTAAACTAAATAAGTTTCTTAAAAGTACAAAAGACCTAAAAAAACGTGTAGACTTTAGTTAGACTCTTATAGAACCTTAATCATAGTAACTAGACTCTCTTGGATTTGATTTGGACTTAAATCAGGCCTCCACACATTAGTCATCTCTCCAATATATTGAATTAGCCCTTTTAATGCTTTTTTGAGTCTCTTGGCTCTAAGTCTTGTGATTGGCCCACTTGACAAGCTTAATAGATCACGTGATTACTGTCTTTTAGTTCCTCCAAGCCAATGTGAATGCTCCCCCTCTTGCATGTGCGGTTGAGCAGTAACTTTATTTGCTTCATTCTCCCCCTCTTGAAAAGGATTTGTCCTCAAGTCATCACCTGCATTGAAAAGAGATAAGTTAGCAACGTTAAAGCTAGCACTAACATCATACTCACTTGGTAATTCTAGTTTGTAGGTATTATCATTGATGCGTTCTACCAATTGATATGGTCTATCTCCTCGAGGAAGGAGTTTTGAATGTCGTTGCTCCGGAAAATGATCTTTCCGCAAGTGCACTCAGACCCAATCTCTTGGTTCAAATACTACCCTTTTACGTCCCTTGTTGGCTTGATGGACATATTGTGCGGTCCTTCTTTCAATGTTCAACCGTGACATTGCATGAATCTGTTTCACTAATTCAGTTTTATTCTTACCATCTAAATTTACACTTTCACTCAAAGGTAAAGGGGTTAAATCCAAAGGTGACAATTAATTAAATCCGTAAACAATTTCAAATGGTGAAAACTTTGTTGCAGAATGTACACTCCTACTATAAACAAATTCAACATATGGTAAACAATCTTCCCATGTTTTTAAGTTCTTTTTAATGACAACATGCAACAAAGAAGACAAAGTCCTATTCACTACTTCAGTTTGACCATCAGTTTGTGGATGACAAGTAGTAGAAAAACAATAACTTGGTTCCTAACTTTCCCCACAAAGTCTTTCAAAAGTAACTTAAGGACTTAGCATCTCTATCAGAAACAATGGTCCTAAGCATGCCATGCAACCTAACAATTTCTTTAAAGAATAAATCAGCTATTTGTGATGCATTATCGGTTTTATGACATGCAATGAAATGTGCCATCTTAGAAAATCTATCTACCACTACAAAGATAGATTAGGTTTAAAAATCTAAATAGTGAAATTATACATTCAGTACACATTTTGTGCTTTATATTTTGCAAGTATTTGTTTTTCATGATATAGGTAGACATTTTATATATAAGATATGTGTGGTATATATTTATTGTGTAAATATTTATAATATGATTTTATATCTATAGTCTAGATTTCGAAATGACACCAATTTTTATTTACAATTTTATTCACGGTATATATTTTATGTACAAATATTTGTGGTATACATTTTTCCAAAACAAGTGTGAAAATGGGAATTGGTGAAATGAAAATAAGAACGGCTATGTATATATGCATAAAAAAAAAAGGAGAGGATATTTACGTACTTTTTTCACTTAAATAAAAGTTGATCTTATATGATACAATTTAAAAAATAAAATAAAAAGAAAAATATTGGGTTTTGAAATATCTTTGAAATCCCTAAATCTAATTAGAAGAATACAATTTTTTACCAATTAGTGCCCCAAGATACCCAATTAGTTATCTCAATTCTCGAGTACCCTTAAAAATACCAATTTTAAAGAAAAATGATAACTTTCAAAAGCCTTTTGAAACATGATATGCTCTAAATAAAATGTTATAAAATGATATTTTCCTAAAGTAGAATGGGATTTTTTTTTTCGATTTTTTAAACTGCCTAGATTCTTGTAATAACCCATATTTTATTGGGATTTATAGAAATATGATCAAAATTTGAGCCTAATTTAAGTAAATATCATTTTGCCAAATATTATAGCAAAATATCCGGTATATATGTTTACATACCAAGTGTAAAATTTTATGTACCAAGTAAAAAAAATTATATACCCAGTACATTTTAGTACAATGATTGAAATTAGTAGATAAACATATTACCGAGTGTAAAAATATATATACCTAGATATTTAGTTATAAAATTTTAAAAGTGAATATCTACTTAATCAAATTTAAAATATTAGTCATCTACCTAAATGCTTCTAATTTGTTATTAGAGTTTTTACTGAAAAAACTTTGATGGGTTGAAATTTTTTAGGAATTTAATATTCATTTAGAAAAATACTAATGATGTTTAGAAAATACAACTTTTAAAAAAATTGGTAAAAGTGACAAAAGTTATTAGTCGAGTTATTTTAAATAATCAAGAGCCTCAAGTAACTTGACAAATTCATCATTTAAGGAGAAGTGATAAATATTTTTTAAAATGATATTTTTCATAAAAGTCTCAAAACTTTCATTTACCATAAAAAAAATCAAAATTTCTCCATTTTATTCGGTTAATTTTTGGGTTTATATTTCTTGAGTTTATGTTGCATAAATGAATTTTTATTTTGATAATTTGCCTAGCCTAAGAAAGAGAAGTGGACAGAAAATTCAAATTAGAACATTTAGTTGTATATTCTCAACCAGATGATATCAAGTATATTAAGATTATTATTAAATTATAGTATTATTTAATTAATTTATTAAAATTTATCATAAATAAATTAATCATATTCACTAATTGAATATTAAAATTTTTGTACCAACTTACCGTCATTATTTCTAAAACTTATTATTTTATTTTATTTTTTAAAATAAAGAGGTGAAAACCAATTCCATCGAGAAGAAAAAACCAAGGGAAAGAAAAATTATAAAAATTGAGGGAGGATACGACGTCGTTTTGGGATGGAGTCGAGAATAGTCTGCCTGACCGACCCTAGAGGCCGCGGTTCCGAATAGTGTGCTGCTATATTCTGATCTGTGTGGGATTGATTTGGTTCAAAGTGGTGTGGTGCGGTGGAAGAGGAGTTAAAGAGAGGGAAAAAGGAAATCGAATCGAAGAAGAAGATGCTGAGAATTGGTGGGAGAAGGTTGTCATCCGTGGTGGCATGGCGGAGGCCACTGCAGATCACTACCGGATGCAGAGGTGGCCTTGATCTTCAGGACGATTCCTCTTCATCTTCCTCAAGATCTGTCTTCTCCCTCTCCCCAAATCAATTTCCCATCAATTTCAATGCCCACCATCCTCTTCTCAGAGGTTCTGCTTCCTTCTCTCCTCTTTTCCAGATTTAGGGTTTTCTTTCTCTCTTTGGTCTCAAATTCAATCAATTTACACCCACATATTTTATTTTTCTTTGAATTCAATCAATTTAATAAACTCGGAAATACATAGATACTGTATCTGTGGATCTTCGGGTATTTGGTTATAGCGCCTGCCTAATTGCTGTGCTTTCAATTTCAATTTATATATGTTTGTGGCTTCTTGAGTTTGAGATATTTGAACAGGTTTGATGCGTTGATAGAAATTTCCTTTTGCTTTGTTCCATTTTTGATCTTTGTACCAAAAACAAAACAAAACAAAACAAAACGAAACGAAACGAAGCTTTATTTGTTCCTTCCAATGCTATTATTATCTTAATTAATGGTATAACATCAGTTTTGCACAACTTGACTCACTCTGTCCTCCCCTCCCTATCTTGCTGCTTAAAGTTGTTAATTACGCATCCCGATTCCAAGTTCCTGGATACATGTACCACTATATCTGTATAAGAAGCTGCAGTGTAAATGTCATAAAACAGATTGTCTCAGGACTAGCTATTCAATTTCGGCTTCAGAATTCAGATTGTATGCAATCTTCAGGGTACAGTTTAAAATGCATTATTATGGCATGTGGCATCTACCCCCAACCCCAAAGAAGAAAAAAAGTTTGTGTGTTCATTTTGTGAGTCTACCCATTGCATTTGTTTGTTTGTTTAACAGTTATTTTTCACTTATATGTTCTCTTGTGTAATTTGGTTCTTTTATTATTGTCAAGCGAAAAAAAAAATAAAAAATAAAAACTTCAACCTGCTGTTATATCCTCATCTTCCTATTTATTACTTATAAGCCACAGCTCACTTTGATGTGAAACATTTTATTCTTTTGAAGTTGAGGCTGGAACCTTGTGATTCACCTTTTTTATTAAGGGAGAAAAAATGAAAAAACATTTGTAACATCTTTTCTATCTTGTCTGTATAAATACATTCTTTTAAAATTATTTCCCATATTGTTTGTATGTCTTTTGATTTTGAAATTTTTGGTTTCTATTTCTAGGATTTTCGTCTGAAGCTCTGGTTCCTGGACATGATATTGGGGTGATTTCAGACCTTCCAGCTACTGTTGCAGCTGTGAAGAACCCTACTTCAAAAATCGTATACGATGAGTACAACCATGAACGATATCCACCCGGTGACCCCAGCAAGCGCGCATTTGCCTATTTTGTCCTAACAGGTGGGAGGTTTGTCTATGCCTCCGTGATCCGGCTTTTGATCCTCAAGTTTGTTCTCAGCATGTCTGCCAGTAAAGATGTGCTTGCCCTTGCTTCCCTAGAGGTTGACCTATCCAGCATTGAGCCTGGTAGTACCGTTACAGTCAAGTGGCGAGGAAAGCCAGTTTTTATCAGGCGTCGAACTGAAGATGACATCAAGCTGGCCAACAGCGTTGATGTCGGATCACTTCGTGACCCGCAACAGGATTCGGAGAGGGTTAAGAATCCGGAGTGGCTAGTTGTGGTTGGGGTCTGCACACACTTGGGTTGCATCCCTTTGCCAAATGCTGGTGACTTTGGGGGTTGGTTCTGTCCATGCCATGGTTCACATTACGACATCTCTGGCAGAATCCGCAAGGGACCAGCACCATACAATCTAGAGGTACCGACTTACAGCTTCTTGACCGAGGACAAGTTGCTGGTTGGATAAGAATCTATAGTGAATCATTTTCTGGAGCAGTATCCTTACCATGAGACTTCATAATTTATCATTTCCCCCATGTCAGAGGAAGATGACTTAAAATTTAAGTTTTCTTTTTACCCGTTGAGACGTGCTTTAAGTATTTGAATTTTATTTCGGCTGCCCGTTTCAGGACAGGTTCTGATGTCTAAAAATAATACACAACTGGTTTATTGTTTTTTTTTGTATTTTGGTTGGCTATTATTGTGACTGACACTTCAAGTTGATCAAACAGTGATTAACACAATGTTTGGTCGGAGGGAAAGAAAAAGGAAAAAGAGTGGGGTTGGGATGATAACGATGCAAAAGAGTGCTGGCTCCTCAAATTTGTTGGGAGAACAGAAATAAGAAATTCTTTCGTCTTTTCGTTCGTTGATGTTGAACTGGTATTCAAGATAAATTTGAAGGGATAGAAAATGCACGTTGGTTTAACCTTGTTCGTGCAGAAACTAAAGAACACTTCTATGGTATTGAAGGTAAAACTTAAGCTTTTGGCAATCACTGTCGTACACATTTTGGTGTTTGTATAATTTTGCTAAAGTTTCCTATATGTATTGGCCCTGTATGAATACTAGAGGGGCAAATACGAAAATACTATTGCGCTTATCAAAGAAGGATAAATCGAAGTGGTATTATTGCTTTTCAGGCAAGAGTGGCACCGCCAGTTCTTTTGGCCTCTCTGTTTAATCGGCTTTCTGTGTTAGAGATGGCTTCTATTTTATATTGATTAAATGCAAAATTACACATCTGAAGGAGAGAATAGAGCTATGTAGCACATTCGATATATATGACAGGCTAACAGAGAGAAGAGAGTTCTATTTAACTGCGAAAGATATGTAGGTTCAGTTGTTTACACTGCACAGAGAAATGATGGCATACATTCTTGTATACTCAATCTTAAACTGTGGCCTGACAGATAATACCCATACCATTAACATTCAACATTGTCATATAAGACTATATATTGTTCTACCATATTTGTCGTGACATCGGTTCAAAGAGGTCAACAGTCTTGAATCGGTACTAATGCCAGTTGTCCTCCATAAGTCACTGGGAGCTGGCTCTCATCAATGTCGCTTAGCAGAGTGGATTTTAGATCTTCATCCTCCACAAACATTATCTGGGAAGGAAGATATTGTCAACATAGCAAGATCCAAACGGGGGTTAAATAAAGTTAGAGCAGAGAGCTAATCGACTTTTTGCTCTCGACGGTCATATTGAAAAGTTGAACGTCTTTCTCCAACAAAAAGTTGCTGCTATATGTTTTACCTTCTTTTTGGTATTGTTGTCGATAAATGGATAGACCATTTTCCAAGCAGTCATGAATATTAAGGCACATGGACTAAAAATAACTTGCCAAGCCTCTCAGGATAGCAATCCTGTCCAAGAAGATTAAATATCCGCTATATAAGCCTTTCTCTGGCGACTTGGCTTGTTTTAGAATCACATTATTAATTCAAAATGTTTTCTTTTAGTCTAGTACTAGTAGTATGCATATACAAGCAAGCGACATCCAGTAACAGAGAAGGCTGTTATTTTATGAGGTGAGGCATATATATATATATATATATATATGTATGTATATGTATGTATATATGTGATATGGGACGGGAGGAGCAAAACCTACAGAATGGATAGAGCTGCCAGGTATCCACGAATGTCACTATTAGCATAACCCCATCCTTGAAGATCTCCAATGGCTACAAACTTTTCCTGGCCGCTTGGCATTCTAAAACATGAACATCAATAAGTAGAAGAATTCATAACAAACTTTTGAAGTAAATACTTAATAAGTGAATGAGGTTTGGAAAGAAAAGATTTAGCACATCCCCACTTCCCAGGAAACGGGCAACATAGTACTCTTGACGACTTATCCAACGTAATAATTTGGACTTATTAGAATTAGTATTTATTTGGGGCCTTTTCCCAGTACCCTTTCCCTATATAGATTTCATGTGACATAAAAGTAAAATCTTCAAAGCAAAAGGTGACCCAAAAAAAAAAAGAAAAAAAGGAAGATTTGCTAGCACTCGAGACTCTAGAGGGTACACTACCTGGCACATATTTTGTCAAGACAGTACACTACGAAACCTGACAAAAACCAAGAAGAAACGAAAGCAATGGTAAACCATGATTAGTAAAGTTTTAAGAAAAGTAAAAAAAAAAACGAGTTGAGCTTTGGCAACAACTAATCTGAACTGAAGAGTAAGTAATAGGAACACGTTTGAAGTCTGGGAGTGGGGCCTGCTTATGTCTTCCACCGTAGAGAAGCACAATAGGACGTCCTTTCCTATCTAGACCTTGCATAAAAAAACTTGTTCTGATCAGTTTCTTCTTGGATTTGTGAGGGTTGGATGGAGCTGTTGGGGACGAATGAGCGCCTCCAGCTTTGGTAGTTGACGAACTTGTTTGGAAGCCTTGTCGATATCCATATTCCGAGCTCGAAGAAATCTCCGCAGCATTAAACCATTCCATTTCCTAAATGAACAAAGCAAAGCTTATTATAAAACGCAAAACCCAAACAAATATTAGAAGAGGAAAGATAAGAGGTGCAAGAACCTTGGAAGAAGGGTCTTGATTTTGGACGAGAGCCCTCATGATGGCCACTTTGCTTTTCTCATTTTCGTTCTCATCCGTCTTACTACAAGTCTCTCTATTACTAGTCTCTTCCTCCATATCTCTCTCTCTCTCTCTCTCTCAGACTTTAATAAGTACTCTTATGTCTGGAGAGTACTATTAGAATTTACAATCGCAGAACCATCAAAGGCAGTTGAGCTGATTTTAATAAGCTTGGCTGTGCCCACGTACTCTCTCTTTCTCACTCTTCCAATTTCCAATCGATTTGGCACATCACTGAATAATAATATCTTTACTGGCAAGCTAAATATATTATCCACATGACCACATATAAAATTAAAAAAAAAATCCTTTTCTGTCAATTTCCAAATCAGTAAGACCAGAAGTAAGGTCTGCGGCACTTCGGGGTTCAAATTTAATATTATTATTATTATTCTAAAGTGTATTTCTGGATTCAGATCTCTTATTTTGGACTTTTATTTGGTCAATGATTTGGATCGGACCATCACACATTTTATTTGGGAAAAATTAAAGAGTACACATTTTTTTTTTTTTTTTTGCAGTTTTAGTTTTAGTTTTTATTTTTTTAAATTACACATCTACAGTATCCTTTCCTCAGTGCTTTCATACGGTCTTTTTTTTTTCTTTAACAAAAAAATTGATAAGCAACACAAGAAATATTATATATATTCCCAATTTCCTATAAACACAAACATGTTTTGTTTCATTTTCTCGTGTTATTTATTTATTTCTCTCATAGTTTTTTTTATTCAATGATTCAATCTTTTCATCTTAAAAATTAAAACTACTAATTTACTTTAATTCATGAATTTGCATGGAAAAATGTTAGATTTTGAGGGTGTTTAGAGTGTTTTTAATACCATTTTTGATTTCTTATTCTGATTTGTCTTTTTAATTTTTTTACAAGTGCATTAATAAAAGCCTGGAGTACAAATATAGCTCTATGTAAAACAATCCTATTAGATATCAAATTCTCATTATTGATACTGTTCTTCTCGAATACGTACTTAAAGCAATTGAATTCTTGGTTGAATAAGTTCTGAACATGTGCTTGTTGCCCATGTTTTGCCTTTGGATCGCAGTCAGATCCTTTGTCAAGCCCCTGTCTGAATTTCAAGAACTGCTAGTTATTCGAGCTCAGAATCGAAGATGACAAAGCTGCATGGTGACTAAATCTTTAGAAGCTCTTGATTCTGTCCATGGTGTGAGCTATAAAACCACTTTACGAAGTATTGGTGGGTTAAGTTAATATGTGAAGTAGACCATTATAAAAGGAATAATGATGTGGAAAAAAATGAAGAAATAAGGTTACAAAACACTTCACTCACAATCTCATAACCCAAAACCAAAATATACTCGAGAGGGATTTTTCTCTCTAACTCTCAGAACAAAACACTCATTTTATTCTCACTTTAACATGATGCATTAACACTCAATTGTTTTGGAATATTTTCGAGATCCCCACGGGACTTCTATTTTTTTTCTCCTCTTCGGATGGGATTTCTCTCCTTCTGTGGGATGCTTTGGTGAATGAGAAGGGAGTCTATTTATAAGGCCAAAATCTCCTTTCCTTTTTCCTTCGCGTGTTTTATGTGAGATCGGCTTTGTGAAAGCGATAACACACAGCTAAAATACGAGTTGAGAAAATTTAGATAAAATAAAAAAAAAAAAAAAGCACACAAAAGAATTAACGTAATTCACCCAATTTAAGATACGTCCACGAATAAAACTGTGAAGAATTTCATTATTAAAAAGGATATTACAACTCACTTCTCTCTAAATATAATGTGAGAACAAATGAACCTCTCTCTTTCTTGAAATAAGAGAAAACACTCTTTCTAAACAATTTAGGAGAAAACAAGTGGGATACTAAGAGGAATTCTTAGGCTTGAATCTCTCTTAGAAAGGAAGAGGATTTAGAATGGGATACTAAACAAGTGATGAAACCCTCCGTATTTATAGAACTTAAAAGGTGGTGTGAACACAACACCATCTTTTATTATTGTTATTACGGCTACTCTTTTCACTATCGCTATTGCGGCTGCCCTTTTTACCATTCATATTGTGGCTGTCCTTTTATTATTCCTATTGTGGCTGCCTTTTCACTATTCCTATTGCGGTTGGTTGGTGAGCTACAATTGTTGATTTATTCAACATTCTCCCACTTGAAGACTTGATTTTAATAATGTCTTCACACTTGATGAATCTCTCTTTTCTTCTCTTATCAATTCTTCATGCTGCTTATATTTTTGCTAGGCCATATAATGATCTATATCATTGGAACTTGTCAGTATTGATTGGTTTGGTTAAAACATATGCTAGGTTATCCTTTGTGTGAATCTTTTCATATCCACACTTCCATCTTCTACTACTTCTCGAACAAAGTGATATTGAACGCCAATGTGCTTTGTCCTAGAATGAAAGGCTGGATTCCTTAATGTGCAAGGCACTCTGACTGTCACAAAATATAGGAATCTTTTCTTGTTTATGCCCGAGCTCCTCCAATAACCTTTGAATCCAAATAGCCTCTTTACAAGTTTGTGTAGCTGCCATTTATTCTGGTTCTATTGTAGATAAAGCCATAACAGTTTGCAGTTTCGAAACCTAACTTACAGCTCCTTTTGCTAGAGTAAACACATAGCCTATAGTAGATTTTCGTTTGTCAAGATCACCTGCAAAATCTGAATCAACATGTCCTCCGACAATAAATTCTGCTCATCCGTAACATAATGCAGCATTTGAGATTTTTTTGATGTATCTCAGAATTCTTTTCGTAGCCTTCCAATGCTCTCCACTAGGATTCGCCATATATCTACTAACCGCTCCCACTGTTTGTGCAATACCTGGTCTTGTACATATCATAGTGAACATTAGGTTTCCCATTGCTGATGCATACGGTATTCGAGACATCTCCATCCTCTCTGCTTCATTGCTAGGACACATCCCAGAGGATAACTTGAAGTTAACAGGAAGTGGGGTAGAAATCGATTTACAATCTTGCATATTGAAGCGGCGCAAGATTTTCTTCAAATAATTCTTCTGAGAAAGCCGAATCTTCCTGTTACTTCTGTCTTGGTGAATTTGCATCCCTAGAATCTTGTTTGCTGGTATCAAGTTCTTCATATCAAATTCTCTAGCTAACTGTGCCTTTAATTCTTGGATTCTGCCTTTGTTGGGACCCCTACCAGCATGTCATCCACGTATAATAATAAGATAATATAGTCATTATCTTCATCAAACCTCCTGAAGTATGTGCAGTAGTCTGAACTGAGTCTGTTGTACCTAAAATTTACGACGAAGGAATCAACTCTCTTATACTAATACCTCGGTGCCTATTTGAGACCGTATAGAGATTTGTTCAACATGCAAACCAAGTTCTCCTTGCCTGTTTCAGCAAAACCTTCTAGTTGGAGCATGTAAATCTCTTTTTTAAGTTCTTCATAAAGAAAAACATTTTTCATATCCAGCTGCTCTAGATGTAGGTCAAACATAGCACACATTGCCAGAACCACTCTAACTGTTGTCAGTCGAACTACAGTTGAAAATATCTCACTGAAGTCAATACCTTCTTTCTGAGCATATCTTTTTACCAACAATCTCGCACGATACCGCTCCACTTGATCATTGCTATCACGCTTGATCTTGTAGACCCATTTGTTGCCAATAGCATTCTTTCTTTGTGGTAGCGAAACAAGATCCTATGTCTTGTTCTTATGAAGAGTTTCAATCTCTTCTTGTATTGATGTCATCCATAGGGATACATCTGGGCTTTTGGTAGTCCTATGAAAAGTTGTTAGCTCTCCATCCTCTATTAGAAGACAATATGTAATATTGCTCTAGTGATATCATCCGAGTGCCATACCGGTGTTCTTCTCTCACGAGTTGACTGACGAATTTCAGAAACCTCTTCCTCGACTGGTTCTTCTACTTCGTACTCTGCTGCTACTTCAGAAGAATATGAATTTTCAGTATTTTTTTCTATCTGAACTGTAGTAGTTTCTGGTTTATTATCGTCTCCCTTCTTTTACAATTTATTCTCTACAAATATCACATCTCTGCTAGACAATCTTATGGGCAGTGGGATCCCATAAGTGATATCCATTGACTCCATCAACATATCCCAAGAGTACACACCTTCTGGATTTTGAATCCAGTTTTGTGATTTCTTGAGCGTTGTACATCATGTACACAGGATATCCAAACATATATAAGCGAGAATAATCAGCTGGCTTATCAGTCCACATCTCCATCAGTGTCTTCAAATCAATCGTTGTTGATAGAGATTGATTAGTCACATAACAGACGATTTTGACTACTTCTACCCAGAATGTCTAGGATAGACTTGCAGCTTTCAACATTGCTCTTGTTCTTTCCAACAAAGTTCTGTTCATCCGCTCTGCCACTCCATTTTGTTGAGGAGTGTACGCCATTATGAACTGCTCTTAATACCTTCTTATTGACAGAAATTATCAAATTCATTGCTTGTATATTCTCCTCCATTGTCCGTCCTTAAACACTTGATCTTTTCTGCAGATTCAAACTCTATCTGTGTTTTGAATATTTTGAAGATTGGAAACACATCTGTCTTCCTGTTGATGTTGATAGGATACACTTAACATCTCTTAGAGTGATCATCGATAAAAAAGATACAAAGTATTTAGCTCCTCTTAGGACATTACCGGTGCTCGCCTGACATAAGAGTGAAAGTCTAGAACTTTTTTATTTTTACAACTGGATGTTAGCTAAACTTTAATCTATGCTAATTAAGAGACCGTTCTCGTTGCAAGCCAAACAAGCCGTAGACCCACATTTTCCTCCCGTGTAGACCTTATGGCTCCCATCGCAGACAACGAATCTCAGCCCTCCACAAGAGTCGCAGCCAAGCAGATCAAACACTGGTAGCCCTTGGATCACCCTGTTCAGCTCTCCCCCCAGGAATCTCCCGCCGATGAAAGCCATCGGCAGATTAAGGCTCTTGGTCCCCACCATGCCCTGGAGCTCGTCCAGGGGCATCGACACATCTCGTTGGTCGATCGGCACAAGAAACCCTCGGAGGATGGATCGGACGCCTCCGCAGTCCTCGATGGTCTTGCGGACTGCGTAGGAGCGGGATGTGCTGGACCGGGTTGCGGTGGTGGGCCCATAGGCGGCGGACTGAGCTGGAGATCCGGACCCGGTGGAATATGGAGGCACGCCTCGGGTTGTCGCTCTTCTTGGAGGTTTTGGAATGTCTTTAGAGGACGAGCAGGGGAAGGTTTGTGGCCGTTATGATTTCGGTCTCTGCTCAGCCATTGTGGTGACCACAAAGTGAGAGAGAGAGAGAGAGAGAGAGAGAGAGAGAGAGAGAGAGATGGTGTCAACTGCCAATTGGGGAACTGGGTAGTGGCCAGTGGGCAGGGTTGAATAGTGCATAATGGACACGAGGGAGCATTATTAATAAAAGAAAATAGTTTTTGTTTTCTTTTTTTTTTGGGACACGAAAAGACTTGCATTTGAAAACAAAAAAAAAAAACAAAAAACAACTTGAAAGGGCCAAAAAGTTCTACGGATATATATAATCTAGAAGAGAAGAAACACATGGCTCATGTGTGACTACGCATGATGGCTAATTAATCAAGGACCAACTAGAGGCCCTGGCCCATGGAGGGTGCCAAGGAAAACATTGAAACCGTATCTAAAACATACGGTCCTCTTGGTCAGTCGACTATTCTCATATTCTCAACTAGCAAAAACAAATTTGATTGCTAAGTACGTACTGCCTTATTAAAGAGTACAGTAATTTAAGATAGAATTTCTTCCAAGAATTCCAAGAAATTAAGACAAATATTGTATTTCAAAAAAAGAAAAACAAGAAATTAAGACAGACATTGTGCGCGATGACAGCAATTAAAAAGAAGGTGATGATAATCAAAGGAGTGTAGACGAGCAATCCATGGAGAAGGGATTGTACATGATATTGTCCATGTTGTAGTGGTGGCTAGGACATGCCGCATCCATCATGACAAGTTGCTTGTCCTCCGATGACTTCCAGTGGCGCTTTCTCTGGTTGATGAACCAGTTGTTTATCTGTTTCAAGTCCAGGCCTGTTGTTTCTGCCAGAGCTAGTTTCTGAGCCTCCTGCACATCACACAAACAAAAAACCATACTCTGACACATTGATATTCTAGCTTAAATTGTACCTATCAAATTGAAGAAACTGATTCAAACACAATAATTAGACGTTCTCTAATAAGAACAAACAAAATATAACTATTAGTTCCATAAATTCTTATTGCCAGCTGACACATTCGATTAAAACTCATCATTAGTTTTCTATATCACCAAGTGACCATATCCCACCACCTTTTGATATAAGACAAGAAAAATATCAACAGAGTGTCGTTAATAAGTAGAAGGATCTGTTGGAATAACATCCTTTATAAAGCGGTTGATGCTATTTGTTAAATGGACTCTCATTCTCATTAGTTTTAGCTTAATTTGGGCTTTGGGTATTATCATTCCCCGAAGTCATGTCATGATGCAGTCAAAAACAATGAGCTCACATCTCCTTTTAGTGATATAAAGTGGAACCAAACTGACAAATTAAGATAGAATTGGGAGTCTAGGAAAGATATATATGTACCGAAGGATAAGGCCACTTGTAGTGTCTATTCCACCACTCCAGCAACTGTTGCCGGGATTCTTTAGGTAGCTTTTCATTCTTTTTCTTCTTCAGAAATTCCTGCTTCAGACTGCCGAGGTATCCGCCATACTTGCGCAGGAGCTGAGCTTTCAACTCCTTAGCTTCAGGATCTACGAAACTGTCATTCACACCAACCTCTTCTTTGGAAGATCCATCTTGTCCAGCTAAATCACCAAAAGCTGATATGGATATTCAAACAAATGAGCAAATTAGTGTATTAATATCGTACAAAAAGCCACGAACACACACACATATATGTATGGATGTATGATGAGCGTAATGTTTATACATAATTTACACTTGATTCTAGTTTGTTAGTTATTTATATTTATCATTACTTTTATTATTTTATTTTGTAGGGAAATTATGTCAACCTTATGAGACAAATCACAATCGGAAGCAAAAGGAAAAGGAAGGCATAAAAAAAAAAAAAAATGAAAAAGAAAGAAAGACCTAAGTAAATTCACTATATGTGGTCTAGAGTTATTAATGAACGAAGCCCAAGCCCAAAAGACTATGAAGGAAGCTTATATGCTTTAACATGAGGACGAGGCCCTATCTAATTCGAAAAGAGTCCATTTGCCTATTATTAAGGGCCAGCCCAATAGTTATATTCAATGTAGGTGAAATTAAAGCACACTTTAGTTTAATAATCTCTAGTATATAAAGACCGGGAGGCAGCCGCGCGCCAGTGAAGAGGGGGAATTGGCAGAAGGGACCAGCGGTTATAGGCTAGACAGAGAGAGGCAGCAGTAATTCTATTATCCATGGCCGGTTTTATTAATTTCATTGCTTTCTCAATATGTCTTTCTTATTTTCTTGTACTGAGATTGATGATGAAACTCTATTTAGCAAAGCTTTTATCTTTTTATTAAATTAATTCCCTTTTATGTGTGCTTCAATAAATATTGTTCTTACTTCTCAAGATAATTAAATTCAATTTTCTTTCATCATGAATATCACGTATTTTTTATATTTAGATGACTATTTGATTAATCTTGGCTTGATATTTAATAGATTATTGTTGTTTCATTAATTCTTTGTAATCTTATTATACTATGTATTGAATGCTTAGGCACACTGTACACAAAACGAAGAAGAACATACGTAAGAACTTTTATTAGCTTTTAATTGTTATATTCATGAGTAGACATAAATTAATTTCGAGCATAAATTATTATGAGAATTGATTAATAAGAAATGAGTACTAAGTTAAATAGCGGTGGATTCTTAAATCTTGGTAATTTTAATTCCTTGTTCGTTTCCAATTACTCGTTTCATTTCAATTTGCTAGTTTATTTTTCTTTATTTTCTGTGCAAATTTTATCAATTAGCTTTTTAACCAGGATAGAATTAGAATTTATTACTTAGATTAAATTAAACTTTGTCGATTTTGGCAGTTCTTATGAGTTTGACCCTTTTTTTTTTTTTTTTTTTAAAATTTTCCGATACATTCGTGCACTTGCGAGTTATCATGATTTACAAAATAATGTATAAACTATATGCTTAAGCCCATCACTTCAGGAAGAAAAATTTTCAGCAACCAGAAAGAACTCTAGAATTGTGGTCACTGAAAGAGTTTGTTAGAACTATATATTTAAGTTTGATAACAGAAAGACACCATCAAATCATCAACAACCAAATTCAGTTAGGTCAGTGATAGTTAAACTGTCACTAGTGAAATTTATACATGAATTTGCACAATATATAGATAGACGAAAATCAAAAAGTACTAGAGCCTTATGATCGGGTTGAAATCTTATCAGCTTTCTGGCCATATAAGAATTGAAGCAAAAAATGAAGGACAAGAAAGCGAGTTTTTACATTCAAGACAATGTGTATTTTTTCCTTTTAATTTGGCCAGACTCAGCTGAAGCTCCACCGTGCTATTAGCTAACTAATTATCAGAATAACTCGATCTATATGTAATACCACACTAAGGCCTAATTAGATATTATATATCGTAAGTATATATTTGATCACCTTTAAACTCAACAATTAATCTCTCTCTGGTCAAGTGAAAAGACAGACTAATTATTAGTAGACTCCGCTACCTGAATATCATTTCAAAAATCCAAATTGCTCATCAATGACAACAACCACACTGACTTTGATTTTGTTGTAGGAGTGTATGCAGAATAATAGAATATTATTAAATCATGCAGCTATATATATATATATATATATTATTCATATAGGGGTAGTACGTAGGGATTTTTTATTTTGTTATTTTATAGAAACCCTTATTAAGGATAAAATTAAACTTTCATCCTTAAAATTGCATCATTTAATTATCATTTGAAAAATTTATGCGGCTAACATTCATTGATGGACCTATAAAAAGTATAATATTTATTTCTAATAGATTTTACGAAGAAGAGACTAATATGACATTTACTAATAAATGCTTTAAACGAGTTCTTAGATAAACTCTAAGAATCTACATAGAGTTTTTTTTTTTTTCCCGAAATGGAAAATGATATATTATGATCATATTTCTTATAATAAGAATATTTTTCCTTGAAGTTGAGGTGAAATTTGTTTTTGTTGAGGAATGTTTATATTTTCTTTTAGAAGATTATATTATTCTTTTAGCTAATTTGACTCGTGAGTAATTAATTATTCTAAGATCCTTTAAAGAAAAACCAACAAATAAAAATTGAAAAAAAAAAAGTTTACCCAAGTAGAATACTTAATTATGTTACTCCAGACTTAATAATTAGGGTGGTCTTTAAAAAAAAAATAATAATTAGAGGGTAGTTTTCACCTCTCCAAATAAACATGCAAGATTTGTAAGGGATGATAAGATTGCATGATGTTGCTTTAAAAAAAAATTGTCTGATGTTGACAAATAATTATAACAAGGACCCTCTTCCTGTAATTTCTCAAAGAGTCCATTCGAAATAATACTTTAATAACCTTGATGATGTTCCAAGAAGTTTCAATGACCAGATGAGGAAGGGGTCCGATATATATATATAGATATATTAAAATAAGTTTGCCCAAAATAAAAAAATACATATATATATATACATATTAAAATGAACCCAAAATAAAAAAGAAAGAAAGTAAAGGCCTTTTAAATAGATGAAGGTGATCTCACCAGAATCTGTGGTAGTGGAGGACGGAGTTAGGGCTTTGATCTCGCACTCTACCCTTGAGAGGAAAAGCATGGCTTCTTTAAAGGTTTTTGTAAGCTCTTGCTCATATTTGGCCAGCATCTCACAGTAAGCTTCCATGAACTGGTCTAGAGCTGCGTCTTGATCGCCATCATCCCCTATGCAACCTCCGCTACCATTACTTGAAATATTGTTGTAATTATAACTACATGCCTCCTCTAACCTAGCCACCACTTCCTGAGGTGCCCCGACCTAATTAATAATAACACATATACACAAAGGAAAGGAAACTCCATCAAAGCTCTTCTTTAAACCTCGACCGTTAGACTTGCTCAAGCGAACAAAAAGAGTAGTCTAGCTAGCTATATATATACATAATATATTATATGCTTTGTAATTGCAATGTTTAACAATATAAAAAAAAAATAAAGCTTATTTTTTTTTATCATATCCCTTATTAATGCATGAAGTGGGTATTTTCTTATTTATTTTATTGATGTTAATACACAACAAAATCAGCATCACCTTATGACAATTAACATAGGCCGTCAAGAGGCGAGAGAAGAGAGGATGAGCCATAATCTTGGTCCTCGTCATCATGGTACTACTAGTAATGTTGCTACTTTCCTCATTGTAGAAATGCTTAATATAATTACCATTAGTGACACTGCCTTGAGGCGGCATATTGAGGGTGGTGACGTTGACCATTTGGTTGCCGGTGCCGGCTCCGGCGTTTAAGGGTAAAGTAATATTGTTGTTTGTAGTAATATTGTTCATCATCAACGCCGAACAAGAAACTTCCCTATTAGTATTAGTACTGCTAATATTCTTTTCCCCAAACTGATCGAAATACATGTGTTTCACACTAACTACAATGATATATATATATATATTAATTAATTATAGCTACACCCCTAATTTGTTCTCTCTCTCTAAAAAAATTCTCTTTTTCTCTCACTGTCTTTCTCTGCTCTTTAGCTATAGTTCTCCCGGTATTTTAGCTAAAAAATCTTGCGTATTTTCACAGGAAATCCTAGAGTTTGCAGGGTTGCCTGCTATGCTATTGCTATATATAGCCACTCAAAATTACAAGATGGGATTTCTCTATTCTTTTTTAAAATTTATTTTTTGGGTGGGGTTTTTTTTTTTCCCTCTTGGGCTTGGCCGGTTTTCCATTTTTTTTTTAAAAAAGAGGTAAGATTCAGATCAGACACCTCCCACGCGGAAAGGGGTACTTTTTTTCTTTTTCTTCCCTCCTATACATAAACAGTCTCTCTCTATTTAAATATATTATCTTATATTATCAACACACACACTCTCCCTATATATATCGAATAAAATCTAATACAGTATAGGGTGAGACAGATATAGAAAGAGAACGAGTGTTTTAAGTTTAGGGAGGGTGCACGCGAGTGGGGTTAATGTGTTCCTCTGCAACTTGTTTGCTTCCCATTATACACTAAAACAAAATAGTCGGCATCTCCAACTTTGTACTAAATTGGTGCAAACTATCCTTTTGGTGTTAAAATTTTTTTTCAACGCAATGCTATCTTTTACACTTTTGGTGTAATACTATTTATTATACTAAATTTGGTGCAATACTATTCAAATTTTGTTATTTCTCCAATAACCCTCACTTTTATAACTTCTTACAAATTTATTCATAATATATCCTTTTTTGTTAACATTTATTATCTAAAATAATTTAATTTATTTCATATTTAATTTAATTTGATTATAATTTAAACTAAATAATACAAGTATTAATAATCATTAAAATATAAGTACTCATTAAAATCCATGATCTAAACTTCATAATATGCGGAATATTAACACTAAATGCCAATGTAAACTAAAATTCTAACAACATTTTAGCAAATACAACGTAAACTAAAACAATAACAACATTATGCTTAGTTAATTAAAAGTAATTTATTAATTTTTTGTATTGTTAGTTTATTAGAATTTTTTTTCCAAATAATTTGCAATAATGTGCCAAGTAATATATAGGCGTAGTAGTTTGTAAAATAAATTAATTATTGAAGGACTTAAAAAATAAAGAATATAAGGAGAATATTCTTTTTAGTGTAACTTTTAGTATAATGGGTTTGAGTTTAACTTATGAAATAGTGTGAAAGTTACACAATTTAGTGTAAAAGTTACACTATTTTAGTGTTATGGGTTGGAGATAGCCTTATTCTGACGACACGTGAGTGGGGTTAATATATACCTCTGCAAAATATTCTCGCAATAGAGCCCCCAATTGTAATTATAAAAAATTATCGTCATAATAGGCTTTCATGATTTTTTGGCTAATTAATATTGCACTAATATTTCACTGCTCGACCTGTTGCGATGACATAAATCGTCACAATAAGTAAAAAGTTGTGATACTAGGAGAAAATTTTAAAGTTTTATGTCTCACAACATAGTTGTGAGAAAAGTTTCCAAAATAAAAATATCTAGACTTATTGCCACGACATATGTAATGATAATAGGTCAAAAAGTCATGGAAATAGGTGAAAAAAGAAATTAAAAGTGTATTTCTTGTGCTATCCTCGTGGACATATTTTATCCCAAAAATATCAATCTGAACTTATTGTGACGATAAATATCGTCACAATAACATTTATATATTTTTTAAAATGTAAAAATAAATAATCAATTAGTGTAAACTACTTTTTGAAAAATAAAAGCTTATTATGATGATAAATGTCATAGCAATAGATCTCAATTAAAATAGGAACAGAATTTTCCTTGCTTCCTCATTCTTTTCTTTTCACTCTCTCTTTCTTTAACATCTCCACCCACCCCTCCACCCCACTCCACTCTACCCCATCTGTGATGCTCCAACTTTCTCCACCACCACTACCACCATAAGCTCTGCTGAATCTCCTTTCTTAGGTAAGTCACAATTTTTCTCTCATGCTCTCTAATTTGGTAATTATAAGTGTTTTTTTGAGTAGCTCTCTAAGAATTTTTCTACATTCTTTTTTTTTTTTTTTTTTTCAGATTTTATAATATCCTATTATTAGCAAATCTAGGTTAATAATTTTATTTCTATGTATATTGAGTATGGATTAATTTTATGAGTTTTAAATTATGTGGTTGTAAATAAATTAGGAGTTTGAATATAGTGTTAATTTTAGTCTAGGTATGGAATAGGATGTTGATATAGTGTGTGATTTTTGGATTTGAGAGGTTTAATGTTCATATTAGTTATCATTTAAGTATTTTTCGTTGTATGAACTATTATTATAATTTAATTTTTGTGGGTTTTTTTTGATATTTAATATGTTTTTTTGAATTTGGGTATTTGAATTTTTAGATATTTATTTTTCAAAAAATATATATTTATTAGAATACTAATGACTACTGTAGCGACTTATGTCGCGACAATATAGTATAATATTGCAACGATATGAAAAGTTGCCGCAATTGAGTTATGTAGTAATAAAATTATAACAACAAATTATTATGACGATATTGTTGTCACAATAGGCTTGCCGCAACTTTAATAACGTTAGGGCAATGACTCTCATTTCTTGTATTGGGATGAGAACATATAAAACCCAACTAGCTATTTCATCACTCCTAATTACTTTCCCTCGTTTATTGTACTTAATATAATAATTTTTCTTTCTTCCTTTTTGTTTCTTAGTTTCATATAAAGGTGGCAAAATGGGCAGGTCAATCTGATTCGACCTTATTCGAAAATTTGAAAACGGTGCCCAATCTGGCTCGTCAGCCCGTTGGGCTCTTCGGTGGACTAGGGCCAGAATGGGTCAGCTTGTACTTGGCCCGCTTTTAAAAAAATTATTATTATATGTATAATTTGTTAAAAATATTAAAAATTTTAAAATAAAATTTATGAAAAAATAAATAATATGTTATCTTTTTCTTTTTCCTATGGATAATAATTTAAAAATAATTAAATAAGCTATAAGTATATGAGTTGAATAGTTGATAAAAAGTTTAAATTAAAATCTAAAAAAAATTAGTTAGAATTAGATTGAAATTTAAAAGTGGGAAAAAAGAGTGGTGGAATATCTATTTATAAGTATTGGGAAAATTTTTTTATAGAAAAAATAAAAAATTATTTTTGGCGGACCAGACCTTGATATATTGGCCTAGATCGGTCCTACCCCTAAGGCCAGACCAAGCATAGGCCTATTCCATTGTGGGATAGGCCAACCTAGTTCAGGGGCCACAATGCCGGGCCGCGAGTCATATGTTTGACTCATCTTATTTTGCCATCTTTATTTTTATATTTTGGGCCTTGAGAAATAATTGTACAAAATAATAACTCAAAATATAGGACAACTTTAAGAGAGATCACTAAACTAGTAATATTACTAAAATTAATAATGAAACAATTCGATTGTTTTTTTTAAACTAAATGATTAAACATAATACCACCACTAAATAATTTAAATTTTCCATAAAACTTAGAGTAGGTGCCCTTTTAATAGATAATAATTTATTTCTATATATTGTGAAAGAGATTTTATATACTATTTTCAAATGAGGAAAACTCATGGAAGACAATTATAAGCTTTAGTAACTTTTTTTTTTTTAAAAAAATTTAAGTTCTATTGGAAAAAAATTTCTAACTTCTCTCTGTGCATTAGATATAAGTTACTTAACTTGTATCGCTCACTTTCCTAAAAAATGAAAGAGAAAAACTTGTATCAATCACGTATCAATAACCAATTAATATATCCACTAAAAACGTAACTAATCAAGATACAGTGCCAAAAAAAAAAAATTAATATATTGTGCGTGTATCAATCACTCTTAACTATTATATCTATATACCAAACGTTGATAAGCTGGTCATGGTCCAATTTGTTTTTTCTAATTATGCCCTTATTGTTTTTCCTTCTTGAGTTCCAATAAAATGAATGCTTTATTTGCTTTAGAGGGGTAAATTGGGCATTTTATATTTTCTTTCCTTATACGTCCTAGAAATTAAAAATATTTTAGTAATTTGGTTTATTTTTTTTGACAGCTTCTCTCCCTATGCCAATTAAAAAAAATTGTATGTAAGGAACTTCGTGTGGGTCCCATACCCATATATGCTACAATTTGAAAGAAGCGGTCAACTATTTCCCTTCACAGCTTTTATGGAATTATTATTATGCTATTTTTTTTCCTATTCGTTTTACCAGTCAAAAAATAATTTGGTCTTATGCTACTATTTTTATTATTTTCTTATTATTTTATTCATCTTCTCTGAAAATTGAATTATGTTAACAGATATTTGTACTTTCATTTTCCCCCTCAGCCATCCTACAATTGAAAAAAAATATGAGTAGATTGCTGTTTGGGATAAAAATTATGAAGTCAAAATAAACAATCTATAAATCAATCATTTTGTCTCATTTTGTTGGGATAAACAAAAGGGCACATGTTGGGGAAACTATGAGTTTGTCTATGAAAAATGAATTTAAAAAGGGATAAATGATAAATGATAATAAATGATCGAGTTCTTTTCCCCTTAAGAATATAAACTATTAGAGCATGATAATTTTATTTAATGTATATCCAATTTTTTTCCATTTCCAATTCTCAACATCTCAACTCTATTATTCTTGTTGTTCAACCATTTTATTTTGATCTTAAAAATGACGAGGATCATGTTTCATAGCCTCTTAAAATAGCATCATTTATATAAAATTAATAACAAAATAAAACTAAACAGAACTATTCCATTTTATTTCATTGGTTTCCAAAAGTTCAAAAAGTGTGATGATTACGAGATATTACTCAAATATTTAGACTGTGTCTCTGCTACCGTTCTCTTTATATTTTCCTTCGATCATTCAATTTTATAAATTAGGATCTTTAGGTCTTCTAAATTTTCATAAATTCTAAAGTTATTTATTAAGAAGGAATTCAAAAAAGGTTTATCATTCCATCTATTTTTTCTTTTACTATACGTGTATTTTTTGTTTTCTACTTGTTGGTTTGTTAAGTTTCTCCTTTCGTATTTTCTCCCTTAATTATATTTTTAAAGGAATGCTTGATTAATAATTGGTATCTTTTTTCTAACCCATTTTAACATTCATCATAATTATAATATTTATTGACAAATTCCATAAATATTTCATGAGTGTTCATAACACTAGTAGATTGGGTAGGAGATGTGAGGTAGATCACCGTGATTCTCCATTTTGTTTTCAAAAAAAAAAAAAAAACTCATTTCACCGTCATTTTATAAATGCCAAAATATTCCTTCAGTTATTTTCAGTGACCAATGTTTTTTCAATTAATGCCATGAAAGCATATTAAATTAGGGATAATTGTAAAAAATTATTCAGAAATTTGGGCGTTCTGCAATTTAAACTTTAAAGTTTGGATTTTGCAAAATAATATCTTGAGATTAAGAATTTGTAAAAATTAATATTCTGAGTCGACTTTTTGAATAATTTTAACTGATAAAATACAATAATATCCTCAAAATTAGGAAGAATAATAAAGATTAATATAATTTCAGTAGAGGATATTATTATATTTTACTATATCCTCAAAATTAGGAAGAATATTAAAGATTAATATAATTTCAGTAGAAGATATTATTGTATTTTACTAGTTAAAATTATTCAAAAAGTCCACTCAGGATATTAATTTTTAGAAATTTTTAATCTCAGGTATTATTTTGTAGAGTCCAAATTTTAGAATTTAAATTATAGAATACTCAAACTTAGAGATATTTTTTTACAATTCACCCTACTAAATTATATCCAAGTATCACAAAACTTGTACATAAAAGCTTTCGTTTTTCTTATTTAATAAATTATGAAAGTGAAGCATGAATTCATAACACATTTTAACAAGTTTTGTGTTCCTAGGATTGTTATCAATAGCATAACTCATTATCGAACTTAGCCAATTTAGTGTTCACCACAACCAAGTTTTCAATTTAAAGTGTGGTGTGGTGACAATAAAAGAATGTGGCATGGTGACAATAAAAATGGATTAAATATAACACACTGTATAAATTTTCGTTTCAAGGAAATTTTTCTCACAATTGTAAATCCTTCACACTTAAAGATTAGATTTCATTCCATTTTTTTTTTAAAATTTTTACTAAGAAGACATTAGAGACTAATCGAGTCAGCACGTGTCTATGTTTTTACTAGTAATCACGACTAAGTTTAATTATTTATTTAAGTCATGACATATTTTTTTTAAAAAAATAATATTTACTTATTATAAATTAAAAAAATATCTATTATTATTTAATTTTTACTTCGTCCCACTCCTTACAAATTTTTACACTTAATGCCAATATTAAGACTCAATTTTAATATCAAAATTCTAAATTATCTATTACCATTAGAACCAACACTCGTAACATGGAGCCATCCCGCATATTAATGGGCGGAGAAGGACAAAGGAATTATCTTTTTTTGGACTGCAAGCAAATAGCCGCGGGGGGAAGTGACGGCTGACCAATGGTAATCAAATCCTAGCCGTAATTCGTGTGATTGATAATTTGACATGATGTTTATCGTTGATTTTGTTTTTTGTTTTTTTGTATATCATTGATAGGAGTGAATTCATAAGTGTATCGATCTTTCTAGGGAAAAATAATATAATATAGTAATAAGTATCAGATCTTTCTAGCGAAAAATAATATTATAATAACAAGTGTATCGATCTCTTTCTCTCTCCACCGTTCAATAAAATAGCATTAATTAATTCCATATATATTCCCACTTAGTAACTTTAATTTACATTGTCAGTGTTTCCAATTATTTTTCTCACAACCGCATGCATGTACATAACACTAACATGCTATATGGTACCTATTTTTGCTCATCACATACTGTTGTACGGTCTAAAATCCTAAGGTCGCATAAGGGTTATGAGCGACCTCCTCCGTGATGGTTATATGCGACCTCCTCCGTGATGGTTATGTGCGACCTCTTCTACAGGTTTTGTGCGACCTTCTCCGAGCAGTTTGCCTGGTCAAACAGGAAACCTAAAAGAAGAGAGAAACAAGTAAATGCTATAAAGGAAACCTACAAGAAGAGGGAAACAAGTAAATGCTATAAAAGAGACCTATAAGAAAAGGGAAATTGAAGTCTCCTATTTATGATTAACTAGTTATCCGTTCTGGATAGCTACCCAATCATATGATTACCCGTTTATACAATTAGGATCCTAAAGACATAAGGTTACCTTGGCCTATATAAAGGGACTGAATGTACACAACGAGAGAACACACACAGAAAATATTCCAAACTCCAAGTTTCGGATATACAAGTTTAGAGAGCTTTGAATAGTTGTCCTTAGCATTCTCAATAGCTTCTTAGTCTTTTCCATTGTTCAGTTTTTCCAGACGAGTTTGTAACCCTGAGTGTGTAATTCTTCAGAATATAGTGAGAAAACAGTGGACGTAGGCTCATCTTTTTTTGGGGCCGAACCACTATAAATCCCTATCTCCTTATTTGCTTTAATTTATTTAAGCCACATCTCTCGATTTTTTCTAAATTTATTGTTGATAAAACCTCTATCAACAATTGGCGCTAGAAGGAGGGCTATTCCGGCAGAAAAGTTTGTCAAATTCTACCTCTTCAATAATGGCAAACACCAGAAATACTACCAGAGTCACCGGAACTAGCCAAAACCAACCTCAAAGTACCGCTGCTACACAGGCTACCCCTGCTCCGGATCAGCCTACTACGACGGCGACAGAGAACCTATCCCAGAGACAGGATCGCATGGAGGAAACGTTCGTGAACCTTTAGCAAGTCACTAACCAGATCAATGGTACCCTGCGACGACTTGCTGAAGGGCAGATGGTGACCCTACCACAACACGAACGTCCCAAAGAGCGTCCTGCCCAGTTACCTGAGAAAGGAATACAGATCCTTGAGATGAGAAGATGCGGCCAGCCCAGAACTCAGCAGGAGCGTCATGAAGACCGCACCTCCAAGGGGAAAGGCAAGGCCGCAGACTTGCCTCCAGAGTCTCGTACAGAGAGTTCAAGTACGAACCCTGATCGCACACAACCTTCTCGTAAA
>JXTB01000523.1:193269-212651 GCA_002914805.1 Parasponia andersonii | reverse complement strand
AGCGTGCATGGGTGGAAGAAAGAAACTTGAGTGTTATGGGAACTTGTTTGCCATGGATGGCGAGGTAAGGACAGACGATCAAGACCCATGGATTCTGGTGGTGTATGAGTATTCGGAGGTGTTTCCTGAAGACTTTCTGGGGTTACCACCTGATAGGGAGATCGAGTTCTATATTGAACTAGTTCTTGGAGCTCAGTCAGTTTCTATTCTAGCCTATCGCATGGCACCTGCTGAGATGGAAGAATTAAGAGAATAGTTGGATGATTTGCTTTCCAAGGGCTTCATTCGCAGTAGCACTTCTCCTTGGGGTGCTCCTGTTTTGTTTGCAAAGAAAGCTTATGGTTCGTTTAGACTTTGTGTGGATTACCGGAAGTTGAACTAGTTGATAGTGAAGAACAAGTATCCTTTGCCAATGATAGATGAGTTGTTTGATCAACTCGATGTTTCAAGATTCTTTTCTAAGATCGATTTGAGATCTGTTTATTATCAGTTGAAGATAAGAGAGGATGATATACCTAAAACAGTATTCAGAACCTGATATGGTCATTTTGAGTTTCTGGTGATGCCATTTGGTTTAACGAATGCACCTGCAGCCTTTATGGATCTCATGAATCGAATCTTCAGGCCGTTTTGGATCGTTTTGTGGTTGTGTTCATCGATGACATTCTGGTGTATTCCAAGACTCGAGAAGAGCATGCTGAACATCTAGGGATAGTACTCAAGACCTTGAGAGATCATCAGTTGTACGCTAAGAAATCGAAGTGTGACTTTTGGATGTCAGAAGTGAAGTTCTTGGGCCATGTGATTTCTTATGGAGGTATTTCAGTCAATCCCGCTAAGATTGAAGCTGTCTTGGAGTGGGAAAGACCGAGAAATATGACGAAGGTATGTAGTTTTCTCAGTTTGGCAGGTTACTACTGTCGTTTTGTGCAAGATTTCTCGAGAATTGCTTTACCTTTGACCAAGTTGACCAGGAAGGACGTCAAGTTTGTTTGGGACCACGAGAGTGAAGAAGCTTTTTTCAGGTTGAAGCAGAGTTTGACCACTACACCTGTTCTTACTATTTCTGACAGTAACAAGCCTTATGTGGTGTATACCGATGCTTCAAAGGCGGGTTTGGGATATGTCTTGATGCAGAATGGTCGACTTATGGCTTATGCTTTTTGTCAGTTGAAGCCACTTGAAAGGAACTATCTCACCCATGATCTGAAACTTGTAGCAGTGATCTTTGCGTTGAAGATTTGGAGATGTTACTTATATGGTGTGAAGTTCGACATATTCTCGGATCATAAGAGTTTGAAGTATCTCTTTATCCAGAAGGATTTGAACTTGAGACAACGAAGATAGGTTGAGTATATGGAGGATTATGACTTCGACCTATAATATTATCCTGGTAAGGCTAATGTTGTAGACGATGCACTGAGTAGGAAGCCTCGTGGTGCACTAGCTGCACTGGTGTTAGAAGATTGGAAAAACTCAGTTGCGATTGGTGACTATAACTTGCAGTACTTCGAGAATAAAGGGGTTGCTTGCCTGAGCAACATTGTGATTTCACCATCTCTTCTCCAGACTGTCCAACAGAGTCAGTGGCAAGACAAGGAGTTAAGGACAACCTGGAACCGACTTCAGAATGATGAACAGTTATATGGTTGGAGCACTAATAGGGAAGAGTTCTTGCTTTTCAATGGGAAGTTGGCTATAGCTAATGACCCTAATCTTCGAGAACCATTCTAATAGAGGCTCATAAATCAAGGTTCGCAGTACATCTAGGTAGTAACAAGATATACAGGGACTTGAAGCGGCACTGGTGGAAAGGGATGAAGAAAGATGTAGCTACCTTTGTGGCTAAGTGTTAGACTTGTCAGCAAGTCAAGACTGAACACCAGAGGCCAGTTAGATTACTTCAGCTGTTGCCAATTCCGGAATGGAAGTGGGATAAGATCACGATAGACTTAGTGAGCAGTTTGCCAAAGACCTTGAGGAAGAACGACACAGTTTGCGTGATAGTCGATTGGTTAACGAAGAGTGCTCACTTTATACCGATCCGGATGGACTACTCACGTATTAAGCTCAGTAGACTATATGTGGAGAACATTATACACTTGCATGGTGTGCCTTCAAGATAGTATCTGACAGAGATCCAAGGTTCACTTCTAAGTTTTGGAGAGCCTTGCAGAAAGCATTTAGTATGCAGTTGGATATCAGTACAGCTCACCATCCTGAGACAGACGGTCAGTCTGAAAGGACCATTTAGATTCTTGAGGACATACTACATTGTTGCATACTGGATTTTGGTGGGAACTGGGATGATCATCTTCCTTAGGTGGAATTTGCTTATAATAACAGTTACCAAACCAGTGTGGGTATGGCTCCATATGAAGTGTTATATGGGAGGCCGTGTAGATCGTCTTTGTGTTGGGCAGAGCCCAAAGAGCATGTTACTCTTGGATCTAAATTGATTGAAGAGACTATTGAGAAGATCAAGGATATCCAAGAGAGACTCAAAGAGATTCAGAGTCGCCAGAAGAGTTATGCTGACCCGAAGAGGTGTGAGGTAGATTTTGATATTGGTGATTCCGTATTCTTGAAAGAGACTCCAAAGCGAGGTGTAACAAGATTTGGAGTTAAGGGTAAGCTTGCTCCGAGGTATATTAGTCCCTTTGAGATCACAGAGAGAATTGGACCAGTGGCGTATCGCTTGAATCTGCCTGCATAGTTGGGTCATGTACATAATGTGTTTCACGTGTCGATGTTGAAGAAGTATACATCGGACCCATCTCATGTTGTTCAGTATGTGCATGTACTGATCCAAGAGGATGTATCCTATGAAGAACGGCTTGTTTGCTTATTGGCTAGAGAGTTGAAAGTGCTTCGTAACAGAGAGATACCACTTGTCAAGGTGCTTTGGGAACATCACAAAGAGGACGAGGCTACTTGGGAACTCGAGACGGAGATGTACGAGAAGTACCCTCATTTGTTTAACTTTCAGTTAAAAGTTGTATTGTGATGTAAATCTTGACTTGTATTTTGAATTTCGGGATGAAATTCCTATAAGGAGAGGAGAATGTAAAAACCAAGTTTTTTAAGGGGCAAAATGGTTTTTTGGACCTGAATAAAAAAAAATCAGATTATATATATATAAACCCCTTTCTCTCTCCTCTGTCTTGTCCCCCCTCCCCGTTCTCTCTCTCCCTCGTCTCTCTCACTCTCGGCCAAAGATCGCCGAAGGGAGCCACGCCGCCACCCAGCCATCGTCCCGCCAGAGGACCAGTTGGTGTCGACTTGTTGTGCTGCCACGAACGTTCACCGGTCATCGCCAGCAGCTGTCGGTCGTCCGTTCGCCGTGAAACGCCATTAATGGCCGTTTGATGCTTTTCGTCACCGGCGATGATTTCGGCCACCATTCGGCTTCCAACCAGTCCCATTGGATTCGTATCGTCGCAAGGATCATCAAGGTATATATATCTCAACTCCATTTTACCCGGATTGAAAATTGTCATTTTTGGGCATTTTGAGTTTATGTTTGTTGTTTTTGATCCAGTCGTTGGATTGTGTTTTTGACTACATTTTTGGAATGTACTCGGAAAATGGAGAAGTTCGATATATATATATATATATTGTGTTGTTTGGTAATCAGCACGAAAATCAAGATCGAACGGTCGAGATTTTGCCTCGTTTTGCGTGCCACCGGTCCAGTGTAGGCCCGGACCCGAAGTGGACAAGTTATATATCTAACCTAGCTATTTTGGGTGCTAGGAATTTAGTGAAGATGTCCGTTTGTGGAATTAAAGCTCCGGTGAGAAGTTGGTTTTTTGCAAGAGGACGATCGAGGGCTTGGAATTGGTTCCTGACCCTCCGGGCGATCGTCAACGACACCTTGAGAACTCAATAGCGTGGTATTGCTATTCGAGTAAGGTAGGGATTCAATTACCTGTGTTTTATATCGTTTTCGAATAAAACTTATTTTCTGCAACATATGAGAATAAATGTGATTTTTGGTTTCTCGAATATCTGTGATGGGAATTGGTTATATAAGATATATACTGTATTGCTCTGGGAATTTTCTGAGTGCAGGTTATTTTGAGTATATTAAAAATTAGAGCCGTTATGCTGCTCGTTTTCCTATAAAACCTAGTATACTGATTTTATCGAAAAAACCCGAGCATGATTATTTTCATACTTTAGTTCTGTATTGCACGTGTCATAGGATCATACATGAGCACCGTGTTAGCATCGTTGGTCTATAGTGTGGCGCTGCGTGCCCCACCGGTGGTGAAAGTCCGTAAACTCGCGCGGAGTTTTGTTACTTCTGATTACCTCCCCATTTGGCAGGTGTAGGCAATTCGGTTGCTCTTCCAGGTTTGGTAGGCGACACATGGGTGTCCCCTCCGGGTATGGGCTTAGGTATCAGGCAGGCTGTTAGGTACACTTAGTGCCATCATCCTGGGTTTCCACAGATGAGAGTATGTGAGCTCATGAGTATGGATTGATTTGTGTCATGTGCATATGAATTGAATGGTTTTGATTACGCTGCTTTTTATATATATATGAATTTCCAGTTTGGATTATATATATGGATGTTTTAGACTAAACTAACCATGCAGGAATTCTCCATCACTAAAATATTTTCGATCGAGGTAATTGTTTTTTCTACTGGGCATTTGATGCTCACCCCCCTACATTCTTCCTCAAGTGGTGTCCAGTGTGATCTTGGTGATCAAGAGGAGTAAGAGGTCATCCGGATTGCAGTTCATCTCTTGGTAATGCTAGGATTTGTTGTCGTAGTCTTTGGACTATTTGAATTTTGTGTTAGCATTGATCCAAGATTACTACTTTCTATTTTGTCTGCGAACTTATGTATGCCATTCTAGTGTTTGACTTTTTGGTAGATGATGATGATGCTGGCTTTTATATTTAATTTCGTGTTTTTAAATAATTGTTCAATCCATATTTAATGGTGTATACGAACTATGGGAGTAGTTCACAGGATGGAATTCCGATTATTTTACTTAAATGGACCATTTTTATAAAAACTAGAACTTTTGACATTTTTCAAATAAATCAAGGAATTTCCCACCTTTGTGAAATTCCCTTTCTGCCACTAGCCCGTGTTTTGGGTCGCGACAATTATGAAGGCCACCATTTTTTCACCAAGTGTCTGCTATCGTTTTGCAAATTAAGACGCAAACTCGAGAAGAGGGTCTTGTACTAAGCTCATTAATTGAAGCCACACCGCATAGCTTAAAAGATTTTTTTTAAGGACTAATTAGCATTACTCTTAAATCGATTTGATGTTGTGTGGATGAGCCATCAATGGATAGTCTTCATTACGGGAACTTAAACTTCTTTTCCATTTCTCTGATTTCTTCCTCACAATGGGTAGAAAGAAGTGGTAGTCCTTTTATACAGGGAAGAATTGTACTTGAAATAATGTTCTTGTGCTTAATGGATTTTTAAGTGAGGACCGAAACACCAAGTATTTTCACTCATAAGCTAGCAATCAGAATCAGAAGAATGAGATTTCTTGCCTAAGAAATAATCAAGGTGAATGGGTGGAGAAGATGGATGATATAGTAGCTATTATGTGGTTGAAATTGATTTCTTGTCTAACAGATATGCTCTCTATTTTTACTCATTAGTATCTATTGATTGTTGTGCATTTTGGATATTATACTTACTTTTATGTTTGTTTGGTTAATTTTTTTTTCTAGTTTTTATAGTTATCTATATGTTTTAGTTTTATATCTAATTTGTATTATAATGTAGGTGAATTTGTTGTAGAAATGTGCACACACTTGGCACCAAGTGTTGTGTGTGCACATATATACACACACTTGGTATTATTTTTTATATTGCTATGTATCGTTTCTAAACTACGATAATATTTTTTTTGTAGGATGTCTAGCCACGGGAGCACTCCCCTAGCAACTAGTGCTACCTCCGGTTCCAACTCTGGAGATGATAGACATGATCCCAAGGGAAAGAGGGTTAGGAAAGAGACAAGAGGTTGTTCGGTCGAGAAAGAACTTAAGAGGCTTAAGATTGACCGATTGGAGGTCAAGTTTTGTGAGAAGACAGGGAAGCCTATCTTGGATCATGGCAAGATGTTCTTGAACATTTTTGCCAAGATGGTTAGAGACACCATCCTAATTTCCACTTCGACGTGGAAGGATGTGAAGAAAGAAGACATTGAGCTCATCTTGAACCGGATAGGTGAGTGAGTTTCCTAAAATATTTATTTTAAGCTATTTTAATAAAAGCCTTTGTTAATAATTGTCCATTTTAATTTCGCAGGTGAAGTTTGATTATCCTTGATCCGATATACTCTTCATAGACTCTATTGAGCAGTCCATGAGAGCATATTTACGAGATTGACCCAACATGATGCTGAATCATTTTAAGAAAATGAGGGGTAAAAGAGATATGCCTTTTATTAAGGCTAATCCGTACAAGAACGTTCCCTTCGATCAGTAGAATATTTAGTGTGATCGTTTCAGTTCTCAAGAGTTTGAGGTAATTAACATGCTTTTACAAAAAAAAATTAATTATTAAGAATAAATTATAATCAATGGTGAAATTAACAGCTGGTGTATTTTTGCAGAAAGCCTCGATACAAAACTCAGAAAATCGGTCTAAGCAATTGTATTTGCTTGTACAAGGGTCGTCTACCATAATTAGCCAGATGAAGGTAAATGTTAGAAAGTCAAACATTTTTTCTAATCAGTACAAAATATACTATAACCAAATAATCTACCTTTTTTTTTTCCTACTTTTCATAGGGCAACCTAGAGACCGGAGAGCTTATGAGCCCTATCAACTACTTCAAGAGCCGCCATCTCAAGCCGTCTGGTTGGCGGAACGAGTACACCTAGGAGAAACATGTAAGAATTCATTCTGTTTGTTTAAAATATTTAATTTGCGTATATAAATTATAATTACTTTTACTTTTATTTTATTTTGTAGGCTGAGATGGTTACGTCCAGGGTGGAGGCGCTCACTCAAACTCAGTCTCGTGCTCAGTCTGAGCTTGGGGATGGTGCCTCGTTTGCTGAGCCTGTGGTGGGGCCAAAATAGGTCGATGAATTTCAGATCATGTCCAAGGCTTTAGGGACTAGATCTAGGTGGTAGAAAGGGTTGGGAGCACTCCCTCGGCTGAAAAGTATAGGAGAACGGAGGGCTGCTAGCACGGGACAAGTCGCTGAGAACATCGCCACCTTGAAGCAGCAGCTAGCTGAGAAGAATGCGGAGCACGCACGACGGATCGACGAGACTCAGCGACGAATGGCCAAAAAGGAAGCAGAGAATCAACACCGGCTCGAGGAGACTCAGCGACAACTCAACGAGCAAAACCGGATGCTTCAAACATTGATTGCAAAGCTCGGCATCGAGATGCCACCGCCTCCACCTCCAGAATTGTAGACCTTTTATTTGCTACAGCTCTACTGGACTTTGTTATTAATGTTATCATTATGATTTCATTATTATTAATTTTATAATTACGTTTTCAGTATATAATGTTTGATTTCAAAGTTTATGAACTTGATTATGTAATATTGAGTTTTAATTTTTATAGTTATGTTTTCAGTATATAATGTTTGATTTCAAAGTTTATGAACTTGAATATGTTATATTGAGTTTTAATTTTTATGTGTTTTAATTTTGTTAAGTTTTTTTTCGCTTTTTACAGTAGCAAATCATCTTACAAATTTAGAATGACAAATGTTGAGTGTGGAGTTGAATCTGTTTCTTAAAAAAGCTCATATTCATAAAAACTTTGTCAAGTTCCAAAGGATGTAGTTTACTTTTTTGTTTCAAAAAAATATTTTGTGCACCGATCAGCCCAGCTCAAATTGAATCCGAGTGCATGTACCCAACTCAGTTTTGAGGTCTATTGGCTTCTATTGGGTTCATATTTTAATAAGACAACTAACCTAACTGGGCTGATACTCAACCTTACTTTTGATGAATTCATGTAGGGACGTGAACAAGGAGGGGTACACTGATTTTGTACATACCATCCTCATTCTTATTATTATTTTACCATTTTATCCATACATAATTCACTATTTAATTTAATGTAGAACAATTTTGGAGAATTCCCATCAGAGAATTGATTTTCCTATTGGTACATCAGATCCTCATTCAGAATCATTATCTTAAATTAGTTAAATAATTCTAATATATCACAAAAAATTCTAAATTAAAAATTTCATTGAAGGCGGGCTCATTTGCTCTAATAAATATGAGTCTAAAACTGTTGTGTGTGAAACACAACATTTAATTGTATTTGCAAATTGGGAACTAGATCAAACAAAACTATCTGGTGACCGATGGTTAATAATACCCTTCTCTTAATTAAATTTATTAAATTCCATTATGCTCTTCGTTAACTCGTTGCGCTCCATCTATCATTAACTGCCATGATTTGTCGTTAACGCCTTATATATTTCTTTCGCTGCATGACAACCCTTAACAAGGGGGGTTTTGATATATAATGTTTATCGCTTAAGCCTATAGGGAGGAAAACCCAGGATTTAAAAATCGGTCCATTTAGGCCCAGCCAGTAGTTGGGCTTACAGCCTTTGCTTTAAATTCCTCCGTGCTGTCGTTTTGTTTTTTTATTAGCTGACCCGTTTTAATTTTTTCGTTGGAATTTGGTTTTTTTCGATTTTTTTTGAGGTCATTGTCGAGGGATATTTTTGTCATTACTAAAAAGCTGACAATGACCTAGCCTCTCTCTCTAGTTTCTCTCTCTAACATGCCTGGCCTTAGAAGGAACTCCGTCACTGTTACCTTTACTTCCTGTGATGTCAGCCCAATTCTCAGTAGTGTTGGGGATCATATTTGCAGGCTAACGGTATGCTATGAGCAGCCTACTAATCCTGGTGATCGTAAAATCACCAGGACTTTCTGTTATAAACAACGGGTCTGTCTAAACACTAAACTGCAGGGGACTGATATGCGCCCATACAAAGAATACTTGGGAAGGAATTTTCGAACATGCCATACTTCATCGAGCTAATAAGGGGCATGCATATTGGGTCAGCCTGGCGATGCAGGCTTTCTCACTTTCTATCTACTTTGTACTTCAAGTGCTTATAAGCATCGACTGTAAAAAGCTCAATAAGAAATAAAAGAGAAAGTTTTTTTATTCATATTATTTTGGGGACATGGGGACCCCATATTCCCATTTTTTATTATTGAGCTTATGGCTCAAATTGAATAGAAATAAGATGATCGAAAGAGATCATTATAGCATGATGGAAGTAGATAGAAAGTGAGAAAGCCTGCATCGCTAGGTTGACCGAATAAACATGCTCCTCGTAAGCTCGATGATGGCATGTTGGAAAATCAAAGATGAAAGAATAAAACATTCTATGCGATTGCCCCACTTGCAATATTGCTGTCACATCGGACCTATTTATAGGCCCAAAAAATCTGGGTGGAGACACCAGTGACCAGACGGTCAGTTGTCCATATCATATTCAAATTTAAAACGCCCGCCCTGAAACGGGCGCGGGCTATTGATTATTACGTGTCGATTTAAAAATCTCCTCATTTAAAATGGACCATCTGATTCCTGGTCGCTGGACAGAAGTTGCCTATAGGTAATACTAAGCTATAGGCAACCTCTGTCCATGGTACGGACCTTACGCGGTAAGATGCTTATAAATTGAGAACCTGCCTTCTCATTTGTAAACCATACCAGCCATTGTAGCCTTCACCTTCCAGGAAGTGATGGCACCACCAAACACGTTCCGTACACGAAATGTTTGCTTCATTATAAATAATCCTTCTTTCGACGTTTCAGCTTTATTGAGAGACCCCGTCTCTCCTGACGTGCGCTATTTTATTTGGCAGCTTGAACAAGGCAAGGCTGGCACTCTGCATATACAGGGATATGCAGAGTTCAAACAGAGGGTTAGCGGAACCACATTCTACTCTTTCCTACACGAGGGTGCAGAAAACTGCCATATCGAGAATAGACGGGGTACCCGAGAACAGGCGTACAATTACTGCTGCAAAGAAGAGACCTGTATGGAAGGACCGTTCCGTTTTGGTGACTGGAATTTACAACAAGGTCGTCGTAACAATATAAAAGCACTCCGAGACACCATCTTCAATGCTGATGCATATGACGCCATGCTACTTGAGCATCATTGTGATTCTTTGGCTCAGTACCCAAAATTTGTCCAATTTTGTAAGAGCTGCAAGAGGCGCCTCATCTCTACAGACACAGTATTCCCTTTTCAATACCACTAGTGGCAGGATGAGCTGCTACAACAGCTCGACGCGCCGCCTGATCCAAGAGAATCCGTTTGGTACTCTGACCCAAACGGTGGCACAGGAAAGTCCACTTTTGCTAAGCATCTTGCCCGAGCTGGCGCATTCTATTCGCGAGGTGGAAAAACTGCTGATGTGGCTTAGAGTTTCGTACAACATTTGGATGTCAATCCTCACAATAGCATCGCTTTGTTCGATTACACACGCTTAGGCTTAGAATTTATTAATTACGATGTTATAGAACAAATTAAGGATGGGATCATTTGCTCTAATAAATATGAGTCTAAAACTGTTGTGTGTGAAACACAACATTTAATTGTATTTGCAAATTGGGAATCACATCAAACAAAACTATCTGGTGACCGATGGTTAATAATACCCCTCTCTTAGTTAAATTTATTGAATTCCATTATGCTCTTCGTTAACTCGCTGCGCTCCATCTATCATTAACTACCATGATTTGTCGGTAACGCCTTATATATTTCTTTAATGACAACCCTTAACAAGAGAAGGGAAATTTTTTATTTTGAATATCAAAATTCTTTAATTCAGTATTAATTTTTAAAATACATCTTAAATTCTATATAATTTCATCTTTTCTTTTAAGAACTTCTTTTTTAAAATTAACCAAAACATTCTCTTTTCTTAAGTTAAATATCAATATTTATAAAAAAAAAAAATCAAATAACAAAACTATAAAATAATTTAAAAAATTCTATTGAATGGCGGAGGAAGAGGGATTCGAACCCTCTCATCTTTTAAAAATCTACATGCTTTCCAAGCATGCCTCTTCATCCATTTGAGTATTCCTCCAAAAAAATATCTATTTATTAAAAAATTAAAATAATATATTCAAATATATTATTTTAAAAAATGTTACCTTTACTCCCTGTGATGTCAGCCCAATTCTCAGCGGTGTTGGGGCTCATATTTGCAGGCTGACAGATGCTATGAGTAGCTTACTAATCCTGGTGATCATAAAATCACCAGGACTTTCCGTTACAAACAATGGGTCTATCTAAACACTCAACTGCAAGGGACTGATATGCTCCCATACAAAGAATACTTGGAAGGAATTTTCCAATATGTTATACTTCATCGAGCTAATGAGGAGCATGTTTATTGGGTCAGCTTGGCGATGTAGGCTTTCTCAGTTTCTATCTACTTCCATCATGCTATAATGATCTTTTTTGATCATCTTATTTCTGTTCAATTTGAACCATAGGCTCAATAATAAAAAATGAGAATTTGGGGTCCACATGTCCCCAAAATAATATGAATAAAAAAAACTTTCTCTTTTATTTCTTATTGAGCGTTTTACAGTCGATGCTTATAAGCTCTTGAAGTACAAAGTATGATCATAGTAGTAATTAACTTTCATATATTGTTGCGTCTGATTTGGAATACTTGATGTCACAATCCCTACCCATAGTAGGGCCCCTTTTTCTAAATCTGCATATTGACCACTTGTATTATTCTTCCTATCTGATCTGATGTTGATACCTCTATCAAAATATTCGAAGGAATCCACAGCATATGCTGTGGGTCCTTTCGATGTGACCGATGTCACTTCACCAACTGATGTTAATCTCTGGGTCCACCTTCGCTTCACGATAAAGTGACATTTTGCATCATGTTGAACGTTGTATAACCACGGGCTTACTCCTTGAAAAATAACTTCTCTACTTGGTAATGTTTCATCTGGTTGTTGATCTAGAATAATAAATTGATGAACAAAAAGCTCCTGATGATGGCTCAATAAAGATCCATCCATCGCACAAACAAATCTCCACTTGACATTATAAGTCAACGTCGTATTTGTATCTCTTTGAAATTCAGATGTACCCTAAGGATACTGATTCAGCATCGCGATGTGTCTGATAGAATCAAACTGTATTGGTGACACTGGTATTCTTAAATATTTAGTTGCTATTCTCTTGCGACGACACCACTTATGTCGTACGACGCGTCGTCTTCTATTATATGTTGAGGTCGAACTCCTTTTCACTCCCAATCGACGACGAGGGCGAACCCGACGGTTGAGCCTCCTTGAGGAGCTCCTGTATGCCATCTCTGAATATCTTGGGCCATTCTGAATGATTGATCGACTTGCATACACGACGATACAGTTTACAGAGGGCTATCATCTGATCGATTCTAACCCTAAATACCGGCAGGTCTGGACGTGTGTCCAGGCCCAACCTACGGAAGAACTCCCATATTTCCTCCATATCTTTGACTTGTGCCCGAAGCCATAGGCTCGTGCAACAAGACTTGAAGGCTCATAATTCATTGGGATAATCCACAACACCAAAGAATTGCTGATCCATATGAAAATAATGTCGTGCAAATGAGTAAGATGAAAATCTGAGATGGAAGAATGAAACATACCATGCGATTGCCCCACTTGCAATTTTGTTGTCACATCGGACCTATTTATAGGCCCAAAAAATCTGGGTGGAGACGCCAATGACCAGACGGTCAGCTATTCACATCATATTCAAATTTAAAATGCCCGCCCTAGAACGGGCGCAGGCTATTGATTGTTATGTGTCGATTTAAAAATCTCCCGCGGTGCCTCATTCAAAATGGACCGTCCGATTCCTGGTCTCTGGACAGAAGTTGCCTATAGGTAATACTAAGCTATAGGCAACCTCTGTCCATGGTACGGACCTTACGCGGTAAGATGCTTATAAATTGAGAACCTGCCTTCTCATTTGTAAACCATACAAGCCATTATAGCCTTCACCTTCCAGAAAGTGATGGCACCACCAAATACGTTCCGTGCACGAAACGTTTACTTCATTATAAATAATCCTTCTTTCGACGCTTCAGCTTTATTGAAAGACCCCGTCTCTCCTGACGTGAGCTGTTTTATTTGGCAGCTTGAACAAGGCGAGGCTGGCACATATTAATACCAAGAAGAAAATTATTAGGGTATCACGGTATATAAACTCATATACCAAAGACAAATTTTCATATTTCAAAACAATAAAATAATGTACCTAAAAGTGTACCAACATCAATAAAAGAAAATGACAAAATATACAAAACTTCAAATCAAAATCTGATAACACCAAGACAAAACTTCCGTATACAAGAACCAAAAAAATGTACCCAAAATATGGGGAAAAAAAGAACCTCCTTGAAATTAAAACTAATTATAAAGTCAGATGTGTAAGAATCTAATGATCCGAATGGCTTTTAATCTTCTTTGTAATATGTAATTTAGTAGGAATTAGATTTCTGCAAGTTTTCTGATTGTGACCGTATTGCTTACATCGACCACATTTTATTTACTTCTTCTTCTTCTTGAGCTCACCTTGGAGAGATATCTTTTCTTTTTTGGCCTACCAATATTAACTTTCTCTACAATCAGAGGGAGAACAAGTTGCTCCTTAATATAATTCAGAACATCTCAATCTACCTGTCTCCCAATTGGATTAATATTCCTACTATAAGCAAGCTTAAAGACTGAGTTCTTGAAAAAATGAGAAACATAGTTGTAGTAACTCAAGCTGCACTTACTAACTGCAGCACAAATATGAGAACATAGAATGATGCCAAAGTCCTACAACCGTAACGAAGTTACATCAAATGAACAATGAATTTTGAATTGGTGTCACGAACTTGATATATATGGAAGTCAATTGTATAAACCTGATTAGCAACAAAAAATAACAATAAAAACTAAAAGATATTACTACATCTACCATAATCAATTCTTATAAAGTATTACTAAATCTGGTATATATCAATATCTGCCACGTTAATAAATTTATATACTAAAGGAAAATATCTATATACCAAGCTAAGAAAAATAGTGAACAAACCAACTTTATGAAAACCAAGTATATAAAAACTAAAATTCTTAAAATCATCTATATGAACCTGAATAGAAACAAAAAATAACAAAAAAAAATGAAAACATACTGCTACATCTATTAAAAACAATTCATATGAAGCATTACTAAATCTGGTATTTATCAATATCTACTAAGTTAATAAATTAATATACCAAAGTAAAATATTTATATACCAAGCCTTGAAAAATAACAAAAAAATAAATTGTATGAAAGCCAGCATTAATAAAATCAATTGTATGACCTAATTAACACAAAAAAAAAATAAAAGATATTACAACAACAACTACTAAAATCAATTCATATAAGGGTTTTAAAAGCAATATTGAATCTAGATTATATACCACATTAATAAAATTAATCTACGAAAGCAAAACTTTTATATACCAAATTCTGGAAAAAAAAAAAAAACAAAAGAATAGTAATTTGTTGATATTTTCCTTGCCAAATGAATTTGTGTTCGTACATTATCTTCTACCTACGGAGTTAATTTTGTTCTTATAGACAAAGTTACAAAGCTATGGCTTGCAAACCAATCTTGGACGTTTTGACTTATAGCATCTAACAAAGGAACAACTGTTACAAAATAAGAAACAATAATTATCTACACTTGTCACAAATTAATATACACACACAACTAACAACCATATGCTAATAACAACAAATAATCTACACTGATAAAAAAATGCATATACCAAGATGACATGCAAGCACATGTAGAGAAAAACCATTCAAAACAATGAAATTGAAAAAAAAAAATGATGTACTTAGTAAAGATCTTGCATCATCTAAAGTTGAATTCATGCTTTTTGAAATATTAGACATCATGGTAGTGTATCTTCTTCTACTTGCATAGCATCTTGCTCATCTCAGATATCCCATATCTACATATAAGTAATCATATATTGTTGATTTTATCTCCACCATAGGCACATAAGCTCATCAAAACCAGATTTCAAGTAAGCCTTTGCACACCTCTCGAACAATTTATTATTACCAATAAACTTAATTTTTGTCTTCAAGTAGTTGAGCAAATGACACATGCAATAAACATGCTCAATCTCTTGGTAGACAATTGATATTTCGTTCCTAATACTTGGATTCCTATTTGAAGTAATTACCAAGTCTAGACGAGTCCCTATGGCCCTCTTCAATCGCTCAAAGAACCATGGCCAAGATGAATCTTTTTTCTGAATCACCTATACCAAAACCAAATGGAAAGATATGGTTATTAGCATCTATTGCGGATGCAATGAAGATTGTCCCATGGAACTTCAATCTCAAGAATATTACTTCGACTGATATCACTGGCCTACAATGTGACCAACTTTTAATCGAAGCCTCAAACACCACAAACAAGAACATAAAGTTCCTATTCTCATTAACTAAGTAATCTGTATATGAACCTATAAAGAAAAATCAAGAACAAAATATTAAAAAATAAAGTGAAAATTTGTCGCACCAATATGTAAATATATAGATATACCAAGTGAAACAATTTATATACCAAAGACAAAAAAAAATGATATAACAAAGAACCAAAATAAACAAGAACATAAAGTTCCTATTCTCATAAACCAAGTAATATGTATATGAACCTTTAAGGAAAAATCAAGAACAAAACATTAAAAAACAAAGTAGAAAATTTGTTGTACTAGTACGTAGATATACAGATATACTAAGTGAAAAATTTATATACTAAAGACAAAAAACGATATACCAAAAAACCAGAATAAACAAGAATATAAAGTTCCTATTCTCATAAACTAAGTAATTTGTATATAAACCTATAAGGAAAAATCAAGAACAAAACATTAAAAACAAAGTGGAAAATTTGCTATACCAGTACATAGATGTATAGATATACTAAGTGAAAAAATTTATTTACCAAAAACAAGAAACAATATACCAAAAAACTAGAATAAAAAGGATAATGTACCAGGTTTGCAACTTTTTATTGTTGCCAAATATGAAGGAATTAAAGTGTAAGACTCCTCAGAAGAACCTTGAATAGCATCGTAAGCAATCTTTTGAGCAATCCAAGCCTGAAAATAGCTAATGTTCATACTATACTCGTTGCGCATATACTTAATGATGTCCTCATGCATCCTTAGTCTCTTCTTATCCACCTTGATCATATTTAAAATGTACTCACAAACCATTTCACGTATTTCTTGTCTATGGTCATGGACAATAATATCTAATGAGCAAGTATACTCACCAACATACTTTCTAATCATCTACAATCTACCTTCCGACTACTAAAAGCATGAACATACCAAGAACAACCAGAACCAATGTATCGAACCACAAGCCTATCTAGGCTAGACTTGATAGTTTCAAACTCAAAGTTCTTCTTAATTGCAAACATATCCAAAGCCCTCTATAATAATATTTTATTAGTAAATATATACTTTTCCTTAATATCATCTAATTTATTGGGACTAAGTAACCTTCAATATCATCACAACTAGAAGAATTGCTAAAACTAGGACTCAAAACATGAGAAGCAACCAAACTTCCAACATTGTTGGAAGAAGAAGAACCAATCTTAAACATACTCAGTACACCACTAGATTTTGAGATTGAACCAACCTTAAGAACACCTGAACCTATCCCAACAAAAGATGAACTAACTTAAGCAATCCTAGGTGTACTTAGAGCAACATCTATCAATGAAACCTCGTTATAAGTAATTATAAGCGGGTACTTCATATCACTATTATTTTTGGTCATGTAAAAATACCAACCTAATCTATTGTCACTTTTAATCTCTAAAAGATTATTACTAGAACTCTCAAACTTCATGTCAAAAAACAAATGAACAATATGCTTCAATCAATCCAATCCTAAATATGCCTCTCCAAAAAGAAAATCCAAAAATTCTATATACCCATAGATTTTATCGACCAATATACCAATAAACCTATAATCCATGTATTTTCTACTCTCATCCCAGCGACCATAATAACGAATAATAATAGAAATCTTCACCATCTCTAGGAAAACATTACGAACATATAAGAAAAAGACGAGTAGTACACAAGGTACATAAAAAAAAATATACCACGTTCATAAATATACAAACACGAGATATATATATATATATATGCATATGAACCATAAATCAATATACATAAATAATTAACAATCATATACCAACAACAGAGACAATAATCTTGTAGAATGCAAATGCTATATAAAATTTAGTACATGGTAAATAGGATTTTCGAGTCTATTCACATAATATTGAACTTTAAGGAAACGCACTTGTGAGATATGAAATTGAAAGTATATATATAATTTTTTAATCCACTGTATATAAGATTATAAACTAGGTATATATGTTATACAACATATACAAAGTAGAAAATAATATTTATATATACTAACATACAAAACATATATACCGCGTATGAAAATATATGAGCCATTCTAGAAAAAATTTCGAACTAAGAGAAACAACTCAAAAAAATATAAAAATATACAAATCACCACTAATCACGAACTAAAACAATATTACACAGAAAATTAACTAAAATAGTAACATACATTAGCAATAAAAAATAAAATCCCCAATTCAATCAAGAAGATGACCTAAAAATAACCAAAATAAATTTCAAAGAACATACATATCTCAATAACTCGATCAATATATTTTGCACTGCCAAAAAAGAAACAACTACTGGAAAAAAATATGAGATAGAGAGAGAGAAAGAATGAGACAAACAATGACCAAGGAAGAAAGAAAGAGAAATAACGAGAGAGAAAGAGAGAGAGAGAATTACTAGTAGAAAGAGTACGGAGAGATGAAACTCTAACAAAGAGGAGAGAGAAACAGAACATGGAAGAGATAGAGAGAGCAAAAACGAAAAAAAAAAAATTCCTAAAATAAAAAAAAACTAACCCACTAAAAGGACAAAAACATAAAAATAAGTACAATTTAACAATTAAATAAATTAAACATAATTTTAAAAATTCATAACTACTTAAGTCAATTTAAAAAATTAGATATACGTCCTTTCTCTTTTCTTTCTCCATTTCCACTTTCAGATTCCAATATAAACGTCTTGTAGAATAGATGTCGTATATCTTGTTTGTGCGGTTATCACCAGAGAAAACAAAGCCCTGTTCAACATTGCCGCATATATAAGATCTTGAACCTCATCAATATATACAAAATCCATCATATATTCTCTCTCTCTCTCTTCCATTTTCTTTTGTAAGTAGTTAAATTGCCCAAGAAAAGAACAAATAGTGATGCCTGCATCTCAATTTCGAGCTCAAACTTCTTTGACGCCTTCACTTCGAATATCTTCCTTGCCCTCATTCTGATCCTCTGTGATCTTTTTATTTTTAAAGCGATCATCCTCTCTGATTTTAGTGACGGATAAAAATGTCCATGATCTGCCACTCCTCTCCAAGTCGGATAAAGTTTCTGGGTTTAGCATGTGCTAAGACTAAGAGATCCCCAGGCAGAGTTTTGTACGGCTCCTTACTACGATAATTGAATCTGTTCTTCCATTGGACAACTCGAACTTTATGAACTCTAGTTCCATGTGTGGCTTAGACTCTTTAAAATCAACTAACTGCGCATAAGGTGCTTGATATAGGATTTCCATACTAGACTACAATTGTGCTCGAGTTTCTTCCAGTAATAGGGTAGACATAAAACCCCAAATATTGCTCGATTGATTGAAATGATTCTGGAGTCGAATTCACCTAGAAACAATAATGGTTAGTAGGTCAATCACAAAGCTTGTAACTTCTATAACAAAGCAAACGTAAAAGCTCAGCTGCCTGTGGTCTAAAAGTACATACTAAACACATCCATGGCATGTTCAGTTTTCATGAATGAAGGACATAGGAAGAGTGTATCTCTTTCCTGACTATAGAGTATATGATGCCGAACTAGGAAAGGAAAACCAAATACTAAGAAACTTATACAGATTTTAATTCTAATAAAAAAATATATTTAAAAAAATAAAACAAGAAATCAAGCACGCATTCCTTTTCTCATTCCTTCTGTTTCTTTTCCCAAATGTTTCTGATTTCAATTCTACTGTCTCAGAAAATACAACTTAGATTAGTTTTGAAAACTCGTTGAAACAAATTCCAAACAGGAAACTTTGAGATGTAGCTCAAAGTACACTCATTAAGAGGAAAACAAACTGAAGTTGTCGAGCACGAAATAACTTCGTGCATACTTAATCAAACGAACCTTCAAATTTTTAC
>JXTB01000523.1:161814-177440 GCA_002914805.1 Parasponia andersonii | reverse complement strand
CCAGATTTCAAATCTCATCTCTCAAGATCACGCGTATCTCTTTTCTGTCAGAACGGAACACGTGTAGCCTTTTCTGAGAAAGAGCAGAATTCGAGGAAGTCTAATGATATCGACCGTCACTCTTTTAAAACCAAATCTTTTCAAATTTTAAACAAAATTGACTTTTCAGATAGAATCAAATCCCGCGCAATCTTCGGCCTTCAGATTTAAAATTCAAACTCATTGATCTACGGCTGTGATTTAACGGTACCTAGATTATAAATATCAGAAACCAACCTGTTCTGTTTCATTTTACTGTTTCTATCTCAGAAAATATCAAAACTCCAAAGAACCCTAGCACTGTTTCATCTTTCAGCTCGCTCAAATCACAGCTTCTTCTCCGACGAAGTTCAAATCGTCTCAAATCTTCTGCTTCTGAAGAAAGGTCAGTCTATTTCTTCTATTCTTGAAAGTGATTTCAATCTTTAGGAATAATCACTCATCCCACACTGAAATGAAATGAGAAATTTTTTTTTTTTACACTCCCCCTTTTTCAGTCCGTAAGGTAGACTTACTAGATAACAATCATAAATAAACCTGTGAAAAGAATTTCTAGGGTCTAATACCCTATTTTATTCCCAACAAACTGCTCGAACATTTACTGATGAACTGCTCGAACATTTTTACGAATCAATAGACCATTTAGGAATGAGCTTGCTTGCTTAGTACAGTTTTAGGATGAATATCCAAAGTGCTAGCATAGTGAAAATCCTCGATGTCTGAATCCCTGCGTATTTCTTTTCAGATGTCTAGTAGTGAGGAATTTAGGGAAGGAAATGCATTTTCTGGAGAATCTAACTCAAGTGTTAGCTCCATTAATCTCGAAGATTATCTCGAGCCAGAATCCGAGATAGAAATAACGGGAGCCAGACAGAGTAGCCCTCGAATAGGCGATCTCCCCCAGGATCAGTGGCCCAGACATATCAGGGATGCCCCTGCATTTTCATCTGGCTACCAATACGTAGAAGGGAATTGGTCATGTACCAATGTTCGGACGAGCTGCACATCGAACAAACTCAGAAAAATTGCGAGCAGCTATAAGATCGCCATCCCCCTTCGTCTACCAATGGAATTTAACCGACCACACACTCCCCCACATGGACTCGCTTCCTTTTCTGAGGCAGTCTTCAAGTGTGGCATGCATTTCCCACTCCATCCGTATATAAAATCAATCATTGATTACTATGGGGTCGTCCCTTTTCAATTGACCCCTAATACCTATAGATATATGGTAGGTTTGTATATTCTGCACCATAAACTAGGTTTAGAGACCCCTTCAACCGAAGAATTTGCTTGGTTCTACCAAGTAAAATCAAATCCGTCAGATCTCGGCTTCTTCTATGTGAGAAAATGGTCGAATCAAGCAATAAAAATGATCTACGGGGTTCGTAACAACATGAAAAAATGGCAAAACCCATTTTTCCATTTTGATTATGTAGCTAACGGCTTTTTTCATAATCCCGGTAGGTAGTCTTCCAATTTATTGCCTTGTTTCTATATTTATTCTTATACTGATCGCATTCCATTGTCATCTCAGATAATAGGGATCGACCCGGACTCTCCAGGGATCAGTTCGCAAGAGTATATAAGATCAACGACCTTCCAGTTGAAGAATTTAATTGGAAGATACTAGGCACTACGAATAACCTGGTCGCTTGCGGTCTGATTCCGAAGGGTGTCGCATTCCCAGACCCCCCCAGTTATCTCTTCCAGGCCATCGAGCTCGAAGAAGAAGCCAAGGAAGAGGACGGACTTAGGTGCCTCGTCTTCTAGGATTAGAAAACGAAAGGCACCGGCCACACCTCCACGCTCAGAGCCTTCATCTCCAAAGACAGTGTCACCACCAGCTCCTCAACCAGCTCCACAAGAAGAAGGTAATCACACGCTCATTCTAATTACCTTTATACTATATTTCCTCGCTCACTAACATGTTCTGTACAGAGATGGTCATTGGTAGCGGCCTGCGAGCACCACCACTTCAACTCTCGGGTCCATGGCAAAAACCAAGACACCCGAGAGTACCCCACCATCGAAAGGGAAGGAGAAGGTCAACTACTCGAAGAAGAGAAAAGTTGCCTTCGAGGACGTCCCAGCGAGCTCGCCCCCTCCACAACCATCTCAGCCAGCGAGCACTCCTGAACCCCCTACCGAGGCTGCCACTTCTTCGGAACCGACCTTAGCAGATAAAGGCGACGAGCTCTTCGCACTCCTCAACCAATTACCAGAAAAGGCTAGTATGAGCGCAGCCTTTATCGACCGCTTCACATCTGAAGAAGGTTAGGAGCGAATGAAGCGACGTTCTGCCAAGGTCGCTTTTGGATCTGCGATGAGGATGCTGGCCAATGTAAGCTTCTCATTCTTCTCTTCGTGAATACTCTTTTGGTGTTAACTTGGAGATTTACATATATATATATTTTTTAGACTACGGCTGCTGCTGTCCTGATGCACGATCTGGTTCTCGAATGCTTAGAGAAAGTTGAGAAAGTTGATGAGATAACTCAAGCATTCGAGAACTCGGAAAAGGCTCGGGAGGAGGAGAGAACGGCCTTTCACTCAGAAAAGCAGCAGATGCTAGAGGACCTGGCCAAGGAGAGACTCGCCAAGGAAAATCTCGAGGAGAAAGTCAAAGAGCTCGAGAAGGTCGTTTCTGAGTATCCGGACCGTATGAGAAAAGCGACCACCGAGGCGGTTCACAAGGCTATCGAGGAGTTCAAGGCGACCGAGGTCAAAGAACTCGAAGATAAAGCTAGTGATATCGCCTCGTCGACTATCATCTTCAACATATTCTGCGAGCACCCGGATTTTGACTTCTCCATCCTTGGCGAGGATGTGGTCGAACTTGTGCAGAGCTGGAAAAATGATACGACCAAGGCTAGGGATGACGGCGCGAGCCCTTCCACATGAATTGTGTTTTCTTTTTCTTGGAACAATGCGGGCTTTGTCCCCCTTTTTTGTTTATGTATGGACGACTTTTTTAATAAATATCATTTTTCCTTATATGCTCCTGCAAAATAATGAAAAGAAACAACAGTAATTTTAACTAAGTAGTCAATCACAAGTGATCGATCAGTATGCTTTTAGCGATTTAAATCCGACTAACTTAAAACGAGTTTTAAGCATTAGGATGGGTTAGGTCGCTTAAGAAAACAGTTAATACGAGTGATGCAAACTCTAACTGTATTTCAAAAGTTCCATGTCAAAATAAAACATAGCAATATATCACTTCGAACAACGAACGTTTTTCTTGGTTACTTTTCTATTCGAGGAGGGAAATTGCGTAATACGACATACTGAGGCATGAAGTGAGGAGAAAATCCTAGGATTTTAAGGAGATTCAGATACGTCGATGAAGTGAGATTTAGACACTTCGACGATCTAAAACCCTGTCTCCTCTAAATGGACATTTGCATAGTCCCTTAGGAAACAAGTAGGAGATAACTCTGATCCCACTGCCCCTTGAGTTTTATGGTGTCCGAAAACTGCCATAAAACTATAAATGAAGAATGGCCGAAGTAATAACAGAGTTGAAGTAATATTATTGACGAATGACGATCAACGAATGATGAACAACGAACGACGATCAACGAATGACGAACAACGAATGACGATCAACGAATAACGAACAACAAATGACGATCAACGAATGACGTTCAACGAATGACGATCAATGAATGGCGAACAATGAATGACGTTCAACGAATGACGATCAATGAATGGCGAACAATGAATAAGTAATGAATGACAAAAACATGAAGATATTCACGAAAGTCAACTGATGAAAGCGACGAAGCTATCCTACACTCCAGGCATGCTCGATCTTTTATCCACCAGTTTGAGCTAACTTATATATCCCAGGTCGAATGACGGCAATAACATTCTCAAAAGTTCCGAAGAACGAGGTCTTGTCGAAGAACAAGTGCCAATAAATCTTCGTTTGACTTTAGGGTTATAACATCGAGCAGTGAACTGTTGATATGATGCGATATGAAGTTGAGACTGCTCACGCCTTTCTTCTAAGAGATCGAGCTCCAGTGACATGATATTCGAATTAATCCCGAAGATTAGAATTTTTCCATCTCTAGATCTGGTTTCAGAAAAGCGACCAATGAAGCTCGCATATGTTCCTGAATCTCCATTCCAATCTCGTCTTGGAGGACATGTCGAATAATAAATCCTCCAGATCTTCAATGGGTCCAGTTCTGACCGTCTATTTTTCGAGGATTGAAGTCTTCGCAGGTCGTATCGATTGACGCTTTAACTGATGGTTCAACTGACGTTGTCTGGCGACCCGACTGACGCTTTGCCCACTGCCTCGGTTGACACTTTGCTCGCTGCCTCGACTGACGCTTTGATCGCTTCCTCGACTATCTCGATTGACACTTTGATCGCTTCCTCTAGCAGGTAGACCATCATTGTGCGGGACGTCGCATCCTTTACTGCGAGTTTCAGCGAGTTGTTATTACAAGTCCTCGCATCATATTGAATTCCTCGCACCTCGCTTACCCCGTGTTGGGTTGGAAACTTCATTGTTAGATGGTAGATCGAGGTGACGACTCGAAGTTCCCTTAATGTCGGTCTTCCTAGCACAACATTGAAGGCAGAGGGGCAATCTACCACCAAAAATTGGGTCATTATCGATGAAATCCTTGGAAAGGTCCCAATGCTGACCATCAGTTCAATCATGCCCATAGGCATCAAGTTGTCACCAGTAAAACCATAGAGTGGAGTGGCGGCAGGCTTCAGGTCGCTCTCATTCAACCCCATCTTTTTGAAGGCATCGAAGTATAGGATGTCCACAGCACTTCCGTTGTCGACCAATTCTCGCCGCAACTGTGTGCTTCCACAGTTAATTTTTATGACCAGCGCATCATTATGCGGATAATGGACTTCCCTTGCATCTTGCTCTATGAAGGTAATATCCATTTCCAGTACTCGTTGAAGCTTGCGTGGTCGCTGATCAAGATGCATGACATTGGTTAACGGCTACTGTCGAGCTTCTCGCGCATATCTATCCTGTGCTCGCTTGGAATCTCCTCCAACATACGGTCCTCCAAAAATAGTTCGCACCTCACGCTGAATTCCTGGAGGTCACTGTTGGTCTTCTTCTCGCCTTTCGTCACTCTGCCTGGTATACTGCCACAATCGTCCCTCTCTAATCAGCCTTTTAATTTCATCTTTCAGGGCAAAGCAATTATTAGTGTCATGTCCAATATCATTGTGATATCGGCAAAATTTATTGGGGACACGCTTTGCCCTGTCCCGCTTCATTGGTTCTGGTTGTCGGAATCGCTCTTTCTGGTTTGTGACTGCATAGATATGATCTATGGGCGCATTCAATTCAGTGTGATTATTAAACCTCATAGGAGCTTTTGAAATCTCCTGCCTTTTAGGTCTAGGCTGATTCTCATTTGTCTATTCATTATTCCTCTTGTTTTTCTTATTACCGCTGTTGTTGGTGATGACCGCATCTTTTGCCGCATCTGTCCTTCCTCCCTTTTTAGTCTTTTGAAGATTCTCACGTGAAGATTCTAACCTTAGATGTCGACCAACTCTTCGGTAGAAGTCTTCGAGAGTTCTACACTCTCGCTTAAGCAATTCCTCCCAGAGTTTTGTTTCTGGTTGCACCCCAGCCATCATAAGAGTAAGAACTCCTCCTTCAGGTGGGTTGTTGACCTTCGCTAGCTCTGAAGTGAACCGATTGAGAAAAGACCGTAGAGTCTCCTCTAGACCTTGCCGGATTGCGGACAAACTAACAAGCGGAACAGTGAAATTCTTTGCGGCCTGAAATTGTCTTAAGAATGCCGTCTGTAATTGTTGCCAGGACGAAATTGAACTGGATTTAAGTCCTCGAAACCACTTCTTCGCTGCTCCTGAGAATGTTACACCAAAACATCTGCAGCGTGCATGATCACTAACCCGATGAAGTTCCATCAAGTCACTGAAGTGATCCATATGGTCCTGTGAATCAGTCTTCCCATAAAAAGTGTTAATGGTGGGAAGTCTGAATCCAGTGGGAAGGGCTGCAGCTCGAACCTCCTCGCTGAATGGTGACTGACGATACCCATCAGCGAGCTCATCGTCCTAGCCAGCAAGTGCGTCTAATGCGATCCTTAAATTGTGAACATCGACGTTCAGAGGGAAAGCATCATTCCTTGCTGGCGGTAAAAGCGACCTTCGTTCGTTATCCTGTTTCACGGTGGGTTGGTCAGGTAGAGTCTTCTGCGACCTATGAGAGGAATCCAGTGACGTAGTGCGACGAGACCGGCTTTGGTCGTTGTGATACGATACAGATCGATCATGACCACATCGTCGCTCCAAATACTGTCTTAAGTCTGCAGGATCTTGTCTTGACTCCCTGCTGATTCTTTCGAAGACGCTTCTCGATGGTCGTCCTTGTTCGCCGCTCAAGCAATCCTGGCTATTAGTGGATTTACGAGAAGGTTGTATACGATCACGGTTCATACTTGAACTTTCCGTACCAGATTCCGGAGGCAAGTTTGCGACCTTGCCTTTCCCCTTGGAGGTGCGATCTTCATGATGCTCTTGCTGAGTTCTTGGCTGGCTGCATCTTCTCGTCTCTAGGATCTGTATTCCTTTCTCAGGTAATTGAGCAGGACGTTCTTTGGGACGTTCATGTTGTGGTGGGGTCACCATCTGCCCTTCAGCAAGTCGTCGCAGGGTGTCATTGATCTGGTTAGTGACTTGCTGAAGGTTCACGAGCGTTTCCTCCATACGATCCTGTCTCTGGGAAAGGTTCTCTGTTGCCGTCATAGTAGGCTGATCCGGAGCAGGGGCTGCCTGTGTAGTAGCAGTATTTTGTGGTTGGTTTTGGCTGGTTCCGGTGACTCTGGTAGTGTTTCTAGTGTTTGCCATTATTGAAAAGGTGGAATTTGACAAATTTTTCTGCCGGAATAGCCCTCCTTCTAGCGCCAATTGTTGATGGAGGTTTTATCAACAATAAATTTAGAAACAATTTAGAGATGTGACTTGTGCTAATTGAGTTAATAATCAAAGCAAATAANAAAGCAATTGGAATACTCCAAACTTCATCCCTCTTCGGAATATTGAGTCTCCTTTATATAGGTAAAGGTAACCCTATGTCCCTATGATCCTAATTGTATAAACGGGTAACTATACAATCGGGTAACATAAATTAAGTAACAACATAATTGGATAACCACTCAAAACGGATAATTAGTTGATCATAAATAGGAGACTTTTGTTTCCCTTTCCTTGTAGGTTTTCTATTTGACATAGCATATACTTGTTTCCCTTTTCTTTCAGAAGAGGTCGCCCACCACCTATACAGAGAGAGACGGACATACTTGTGCAAAAAGAGACTATATGGAGAAGGTCGCATATAACCTGTGGAAGAGGTCGCACACAACCAGCACGGAGGAGGTCGCATATAACCTGTAGAAGAGGTCGTACATAACCAGCACGGAGGAGGTCGAACTTAACCTTTATGCGACCTTAGGATTTTAGACCGCACAACATTATTTTTTTCCCTTTGCTAAATGGGGGAAGGCCCTGATCGAGAGGTCATCGACGTCGGCTTTGTTTTCACAGATTGTGCTTTGAGTAAAGTTGGATCGCACCTTTTCTATTATTATTTATTACTATAATAGTCCTTTAATAAACGTTGTCCTTCTATTTTTCATCACACCTTTCTCTAAAAACACTGTTTAATTTAGACTTTAATATCTGATTTATATTTACTACACCCTTCTATTATTATTAAATTAGTCCTTACATAAAGCCGGTAAAACGGACCAGCTCTAACGGGCCATACTATTCCTGTATGGTCAGATTGGGTTTGGAAATCTAACTCGGCCTGATAGGGTAGTTTGCCTGAGTTAATCCGGCCTAGCTTACCCTGCACCAACAATAGTATTACTATTGGAACTTTTATGTTTTAAAATATTTTTAAAATATATATATTTTTATTTTATAAATATCTTATCTTTTTACTCTTTTTTCACACTAGTAAGGTTATAAATACTTTTTTTTCCTCTCATTCTTTTTCTCTAGTTATATTCTCAAGTTTTCCTTTTCTCTCTAATTATATTATCTAATTGCTATTTACTATAATAATTTTATAGTCTCCAATTCTAACTTTTAAAACTCAATTCAAGGTACGATTATATTTATCACATTTATCTTTTTAATTTCAATTAATTTGTAGCATATTTAACTATTTACTAGTATAATAGTTAGTAGAAAATTAGTAGTTTGTAATATTTTCTTTTTAATTTCAATTAATTTATAGTTTGTAGTTGTTTACAATTAAGTTAGTACTTTGTAATTTGTAGAAAATTTATTATAATACTATCTTTTTAATTTGAATTAATTTATAATTTTTAGTTTTTTACAATTAAGTTAATAGTTCACTAGTTTATAGTTTATAGAAAGTTTATTATAATATTATCTTTTTAATTTGAATTATATTGTAATCTGTAGTTGTTTACAATTAAGTTAGCTGAAAGTTTATTATAATACGATATTTTTAATTTCAATTAATTTGTAATTTGTAGTTATTTATAATTAAGTTAGTAGAAAGTTTATTATAGTATATTCAAATTAATTAATTTAGTATTATGTTTATTATAATTCTAAATTATGAATTCAAATTAATTAACATATTAATAATATGTTTAAATATAGGATATAGATATGTCAAAAAATATTCATATTAATTTGCAATTAGATGCTAATGAAGAAGAATACCAAATTCGCATAGCTGAAGGGAGTGACCAAGTTCTCGAAATGCAAACTAATCCGAATGCTAATGGAAGTTGTTTTCAATTTCAAAATAGCTATTTGCCAAATACAAGCACGACCTTAAAATGTATAGTGACAACTTCCAATATATGGGATCATCTCGACGTGGAATTCAAATATGAGGCCGATGACAAGATTAAATATTGTAAGAAAGTATTAACTGTTAAACCATCTAACGGGACCGACTATCTCAATAGACATAATAATGCATGTGTCAAAAAACACAAAGGAGGCAAAAAGCCCACGTAATCAATACTTCAATTTAACAAGGATGGTTCGGTAAGTTCTTAGAATTATAATCCTTTAGTAGCTAAGGAATCTCTAGTACGTTTAATTACTATAAAGGATTTACCATTAGGATTTGATAATTATAGTAGCTGTGAAGATCATATTAGAAGATTTTATCATCTAAACTTTTATTTCATAGGCTTTAACCTCATTTCTCTAGATGATTTATCAACTAATTCTCTGTTCAACCCTTTGGTTAACAGATCCACGAAGTTATCCTTAAATTTTACACAGTCTATAGAAATAACTCCTATTGAGAGTAATGGTCTAATGGTATTATGTTTATGATTTATATGTCTAAACTTACTATTATATATGTTACTATGTGCCTTTCTAATAGCCGATTGACTATCACAATGTATAGATATTGACGGCATAAGCTTAGGCCAATTTGGAATATCTTATAAGAAATAGCATAGCTATTCAGTCTATTCACCACATTTATCTAGAGCTATAAACTCAGATTTTATCGTGAATCAGGCTGTAATCGTTTGTTTTGAAGACTTCCATGATACAGCTACTCTAGCTAGTGTGAACATATACCCACTAGTAGACTTTGAGTCTTTTATATCAGATATCTAATTTGAATCGTTATATCCTTCTAAAATTGTAGGATATTTGTTATAGTATAGTTTGTAGTTATGAGTATATCGTAAGTACTTAAGTACTTTTACAATTCCTTTCTAATGCTTAATACTTAGATTACTCATATATCTATTTAGTCTACTGACTGTGTAGGCTATATCTATTCTTGTGCAACTCATCAAGTATATAAAACTACCAATTACTCTAGAGCATTCTACTTAAGAAATACTCTCACATTTATTCTTATAAAGGTGTTGACTCATGTCTTTCGTTATTTTGGACACTTTAGAATCATCTTTCTTGAATTTCTCCAAAATTTTGTTTACATAGTGCAAATGATTGAGTATAAGTCCATCGGACATCTTTATAATTTTAATTCCCAAAATTACATCAGCTAGACCCATATTTTTTTATGTCAAATTTAGAGTTCAACATATTCTTAGTAGATTTGACTATTTTGTTATTATTACCAATAATGAGCATGTTATCAATATAAAGACACAAAATGGTGTGGCCATTTTCAATGTCTTTGACATAGACACATTTATTACACTTATTGATTTTAAAACCTTAACAAGCATTACTCTGTCAAACTTTTTATGCTATTACTTTGGTGCTTGCTTCAAGCCATAGAGAGACTTGACCAGTTTACAAACTTTCTTTTCCTGTCTAGGAGCAACAAACCTTCAGGTTGTTTCATATAGATTTCTTCATCTAGGTCTCTATTAAGAAAGACTATTTTTACATCCATTATTAAGAAAGACTATTTTTACATCCATTTGGTATACTTCAAGATTCTGCAGAGTGGCAATGACAAGTATCAAAGTAATCTAGGCATTCTTTTTGCCTAGATCCTTTAATAACCAATCTAGCATTCTATTTGTCAATTGTTCCATCTACTTTCATTTTCTTTTTGAATATCCATTTTGAACCAAGTGACTTGTATCTTGGAGGAAAATCTACTAGTTCCCATGTATGGTTTTGCATCAATTTTACTTTGAGGTTCCTCGACAGAGCTTACAACTTCTTGGAAGCTTTGAGATTCACTTTCTAACATGTAAATCGAAAAATCTAGACCAAAGGATTTTTCAGTTTTCCCATTTTATTGCGTCTAAGCTCATCTTCAAACACTTGTTCTTGGTCCTGGCTATCCTCAATGATAGCCTCATAAGTTTGTTTAGAGATACTAGGTTCTTCCTTGGATTTATACGAAAATTTATGTTCAAAGAACGATGCATTTCTCAATTCCATTATTTTGTTCTTGTGTGCATTTGGGATTTGTGACTCATACAGAAGAAATCGATAAGCACTACTATTATATGTATAACCAATGAAAATGTAATCTGCTATTTTTGGTCCTATTTTTACTTTTTTAGGTGTAGGTACCAATACCTTACCATGAAATTTCCCATACTAGCAAGTATTTGTAAGAAAACTTTCTACTGTTTTACAATTTATAAGGTGTCTTTTCTTCTTTCTTATGTGGTACCTTATTTAAAAGGAAAGTAGCTATTAAAACAGCTTCCCCCCACATGTTCTGAGGCAACCTAGAACTTAACATCAATGTATTCATCATCTCTTTAAGGTATGATTTTTTCCTCTCAGTAATACCATTTGATTTAGGCGAATAAGGCGGAGTGACCTCATGTATTATTCCGTATTGTGCCTAGAATTCACTAAAAGGTAATTCATACTTTTCACCACGATCACTTCTAATCTTCTTAATATTCTCATTAAGTTGATTTTCAATCTCATTCTTATAGAGAAGAAACTTCTCTATTGCTTCGTCCTTGGATTTTAGCCAATACACATAACAATATTTTGTGCTATCATTGACAAAAGTAATTAAATACTTATTGCCTCCTCTTTTTTGGACAATTTTAAATCATAAATGTCACTATAAATTAAATCAAAGGGTTCAGTATTTCTTTCAATAATTTGAAAAGATGATCTTGTTAATTTTATCTCAACACAAGTTTGACACTTATATTTTGTATCAATTTGGAAAGTAGGAATCTGATTTAAGTTAATTAATGTATGTATAACATCATAATTAACATGTTCTAGTCTACCATGCCATAAAGTAGAAGACTCAATAAAATAAGTAAAAGAACTAGCTTTATTGATTTTGGGCTTTATAATCATTACATTGAATTTAAGCATACCCTCACATTCATATCCTTTTCCCACAAAAAGACCACCCTTGGTTAATACAAATTTATCTGGCTTAAATATCAGGCGGAATCTATGCTTATTTAGAAGTGAATCAGACACAAGGTTCTTATGGATATCCAGAACTTACATCACGTTGTTCAGAGTCAGTTCTTTCATAAAGGTCATCTTTAACACCACTTTGCCCAGACCTTATACTTTAGATGTGGCAGAAACCCATGACGAGCTTCTCCCCATTCTTTACTAGTTCAAAAATTGTAAACATGCCTTTGTCGGAACAAATATGCCTTGAAGCTCTAGTGTCAATCCACCATTTCTTTGGATTGGACCCTACAAGATTGACTTCAGAAACGACTGTAGACAGACTTATATCTTCTACATCTTTTGTGATACAATCCATCACATTGGCTTCATTCTTTTTCTCCTTTGGAAGTCGGCAATCTGAAACTCTGTGACTCATCTTGTCACAGTTAAATTATTTTCCTTAGAATTTTTGCTTCTTGCCCACTCCACTATTAAGTCCTAGCTTGGACCTTTTTTTTGGCTTATTCCTCTGAGCCTTAGAGCTTTGATCATACTGCACTATATTTGCTTTTACCCCAGACATAGTAGATGAGGCTCCTATCTTTTCATCATTTATGTTGTCTTCTTCAATGCGAAGCCTAATAACAAGGTCTTCAAGGCTCATGGCCTTTCACTTGTATTTTAGGTAGCTCTTGAAATCATTCCATAAAAGGAATAGCTTCTCAATAATAGTAGCTACCTAGAAGGGTTCATAAAAGGTCTTCCCCTCAGCCTGAATCTCATAGAGAATTAGCTAAAACTCCTGTACTTGACTAAATATAGTTTTAGAGTCGACCATTTTATAATCGAGGAAGTGTCCCACCACAAATTTCTTGGAACTAACATCATCAGTTATATATTTATGGTCTAGCGACTCCCACAGTTCCTTTGCCATTTTCTTATTACGATATACACTATATAATGAGTTGGTCAACTCATTCATTACATAGTTTCAGCGTAGGTAGTCTGATTATTTCTAAGCATCCACCGCAGCAAGTTTTTAGAAATCTTGCTCATCTTCTCTAACTTTTGAAGCCTCTTCAGTCAAGAACCTCGCAAGATTCAATATGATAAGATAAAATAGTATTTTTTGCTGCAACATTTTAATGTTCAACCAATTGAACTTGTTAGGCTTCTCTCCATAGTGTGTCGTTGGTACCATTAGAGTCATAAGAGGGTTTGGTCCTCGAGTCACAGCAGGGACAAGCATTGTAGGTGCCACAGTAAGTTGTTGAGAACTAAACATGTTCTCAACATCGACAACATTAGCATTATCTCTGAAATTAATCCATCAAAAATTATTAATTTCAATACATAGTTCCCAAGAAAGGCCAAAAGAGTTTACAAATAGTTCCCATTTAAAATCCTGCCTCCTAGACAGAATTTCAAAGAAACTCCCAGGAAAGACGTGGTGGGGTCAGAGATGCTTCCTCTTTAAATCCGGTCTCTATCGATAGAACACAAATTCTTTTCCACAAGAATTCTACACCAAGAATAATTGTACTAACAAAGCAGGGGAGCAATATATATATATATATATATATATATATAGATTTATATATATTCAAACAACTAGAATTATATATATTGCAAAAAAGAGTATAAAGAATTTAATAAACATAAATTCTAACATGCAACCTAATATAAAACCATATATAAGAGTATAAAGAATTTAATTAAATAAATTCCAATATGCAACCTAATAAAATCTCATATAAGAGCATAAGAATTTAATAAAATAAATTCTAACATGCAAACTAATATAACGTTATATAAAACAACGATTCAGTTTTATGATTATACGAAATAACAACATGTAATTTATAAGGTTATAAATGAATATAACAAATAATATGTAGTATATAAGGTTATAAACGAATATAACAAACTTTATAATAAACTTTAAGACAAATATAAAGTTACCAAAAATTTGCTCTAAATTTTAACCAAATTTCGGAAGCACTTCAGAAACACTGTTTATCGCCAAGGCTTATGTAGAATATAGTGTCCTTAAAATTGATTTGCTCCCTCTACTAGAATGCTTGAAGACTTTAGCAAATATCAGTTTCTCATAATATAACGACGAAGAGCAGCAGGCGAAATACCAACACTTCCACTCTAGGAACTAGCTAGCTTTGAACTCCAACACACTAAGAATCCTAGCAACGATATTCGTAAATACTCGAAGAACTTCAAGAACATTTGAAAAACTAGAGGAATTGAGGGAGGGCACTAGAGAGATATCAAAGCAATGCTTCTGATTTTCGTTAGTGTGTAGAATGAGGAAGGGAATCTCTCTTTTTATAATCTCTAAGGGAAGACTTGTTAGCAAAAACAGAAACTTTTTCCATTAAACCCAAACAGTTTTTAGCCATATGCATGGCTATTACAATGTTTTTTAGCCTTTAATAAGGCTGTTACACATGGCAGCCTTAACAAAATACTAAAAAATGTTTATCAGTTTTGTAGCTTTGGCAGTTTCAATATCCAAAACATTTTCTGGTTTTATGGCAGACAATTTCATATATTAGGGATAAACTATTACAAGAAATTGGTCAAAAAAGAAAGAAAAATTATATTGAGCCACAACAAAAGATTGGTCTTACTATAGTTCAAATTTCAGCCCGACATTCGTATCTGTAGGTGCGAGCATACATGAGCTTATACAAATTCAAGCCTAAACTCGAAAATTTGTACTCCTCCTGCTCACATCTGAGAGAGCATCTATGGTAATTATTCTTACTACTATCACAAAATATGAACCTATATATGCCACTTGTTCCATGCATTTCCCACCTATGTGGAACTCAAATATTTTCTTTCATTTTGTCATTTCAATGGTACACTTTTGAGTAATAATTTCTCATTCATCTATGTACCATTTTGAGTGTGTAAATATACAAAATCAATATACTCGCAGAGGAGAACAAGAATTTATCAAGACCTTTTGTCAATTACATGTAGGTCTCACTCAATTTTTAGCTTCAAAATGATTCATAAAAATAAGTTCTATAACACAAAATTAGACTTTACAATATAATGGACTTCCAAGCCCAACACAAACCCAATATTCGGGCAGATACAACTGGCATGATTATCCATTTGGCATTAATGGTATTGTGAATCCATATCCTGTTTACATTAATAAGAATATTGGACCATAAAAAACCAATACTAGAGAGCAAGTATATAAAGGTAATTAGAGATGGTAGTAAACTATAATTTCGATATATAGAGAGAGAAAAATGGATTTCATGATTCGTGTTTACTGTATATCAATTTTATTATAACTAGACTGTTAAACTAGTTATGATTGACGGAATTTACTATTTTACATTCAATATGAATCTCTTGAAAGTCATATAGCCTTATATTCATTTTGGAAAATTGAGAATCATGTTATTAAGAATTGTCTTAACATAATTATTATACTAACTTTGTAAATTTTAATTACATTGAGATGATATTATGTTGGGCTATCATCCTAACTCACATTTTGTTCGATATCCAAGAGAGAAGTCACACTTGCTTTACTGCTGGTTAGATCACAATCCCCATATATATAAATATAAATATATATTCATTATATATTGTTGATGGAGGTTTTATCAACAATAAATTTATGAATAATCAAGAGATGTGGCTTGTGTAAATTGAAGTAAATAATCAAAGCAAATAAGGAGAGAGGGATTTATAGT
>JXTB01000523.1:111910-160953 GCA_002914805.1 Parasponia andersonii | reverse complement strand
CCTCGCGGACTTGCTTCCTTTTCTGAGGCGGTTCTTAAGTGCGGCGTGCATTTACCCCTCCATCCGTATATAAAGTCAATAATAGATTACTATGGGGTCGTCCCCTTTCAATTAACCCCCAATACTTATAGGTATATAGTAGGCTTGTACATTTTATATCATAAATTAGGCTTAGAATCCCCTTCTCCTGAGGAATTCGCTTGGTTCTACCAAGTGAAGTCAAACCCGTCGGACTTCGGCTTCTTCTATGCGAGCAAGTGGTCGAATCAAGCCATTAAAACGATCTACGGGGTTCGCAACAACATGGGAAAATGGAAAAATCCATTTTTCCATTTTGACTATGCAGCCAATGGTTTCTTTCAAAACCCTGGTAGGTAGTCTTCTAACTTGCTGTCTTGTTTGTTAAACTATTTTTTTGTACTGATCGCATTTTCAATGTCATCGCAGATAACAGGGATCGACCAGGACTTTCAAGTGACCAGCTCGCAAGAGTAAGTAGAGTCAACGAGCTTCCTGCCGAAGAATTTAACTGGAAGGTTTTGGGCACAACGAAGAACCTGGTCGCTTGTGGCTTGATTCCAAAGGGTGCCGCATTCCCAGACCCTCCGGTTGTTTCCTCAAGACCGGCAAGCTCGAAGAAGAAGCCCAAGAAGTCTGACTTGGGTGCCTCATCGTCTAGGATAAGAAAGATGAAGGCGCCGACCACACCACCTCGCTCAGAGCCCTCGTCGCAAGAGACCGAATCACCACCAGCTCCTCGACCAGCTCCCCAGGAAGAAGGTAATCGCACGCTTATCCTAAGCCTTTATATATATTTTTCTCTTATTAACACATTCTGTTATGCAGAGATGGCTATTGGAAGTGGTCTGTGAGCTCCTCCGTCTACTCTCGGGTCAATGGCAAAAACCAAAACACCCGAGAGTATGCCGCCATCAAAAGGGAAGGAGAAGGTCGACTGCTCGAAAAAGAGAAAAGTTGTCTTCGAGGACGTCCCTGCGAGCTCGCCACCTTCACCGCCTCAGCCAGCGAGCACTTCAGTGCCTCCTACTGAAGCTGCTACCTCAGAACCGATCCCAGCGGATAAAGGCGATGAGCTGTTCGCACTTCTTAACCAGCTACCAGAGAAGGTTGGTATGAGCGCGGCCTTCATCGACCGTTTCACATCCGAAGAAGGCCTTCATCATTAAGTCTTGACCGTGACATGATTACGAAGAATACTTATTTTTTTTGTTTAAAATCTTAAGAAAAATGAAAGCACATTCATTTTTTGGAAAAAAAAATATTTATGATTACTTGAAGAAAAGAGAGAAGAAAGAATTCATATAGTATATATACACACATATTTACACACAAAAAATACATATATTCTTATGCTAACCTGTCAAAAATACATATTTTCTCAAAAAAAAAAAAAAAAAACTTGTCAACGATGTTCACTAATCTAGAGCAGAGTCCCAGAGTCAATAATACAGTGAATATTCCAAGGGTAAAAAAAAAGGCTATCATATTATAATATCAATGAAGTCACAAAGGTAAATTGGACATTTTAAGAGTATTGGCAAAGTTATAAATATTGAATTTTTGATTAAAATAATAAAAAATCTGAAATATTATAATATTTTATAACAATGCCCAATTTTTCTTAAAAACCTTTCAGAAGTTCAAATTTTCAGCAAATAGGGGCTTGAGAGAGAGAGAAATAGAGAAAAAACGCCGGATTTGCTGCCGCTACAGTCGCCTGCCTCGGCTGACACACCAGCCTGCGTCGAAGGGCTTTCGAAGAAGAATCCAACGCCATCAGTCCTGCCTCGTTTCGACCTCAAACGAAGCCGTAGCGGCCCTGCAAGGATTCTGCTTCCGGTGAGGTTTTCCGGTCACCTGAGCACCGTCCGACCTCTGTTTTGGACACCTCTAGCAAGTAAAGCTCCATCTCGTCGTCGCCGATCAAATCCAGGTAGTTTCACATTAAAATTCATCTTCGGTAAGTTTTAACCATTTTTACTGTTTTTACCAACTATGTAAAAAATAATATTCACGCTATTATTTTGATTAAATAATTTATTTATCCAAGGTAAATACCTGGAGTGAAAGACGGTTAAAAATTATGAATAATTATAGTTGGTAAAAGTAAAAAAGGTAACCGTAAGTGCGGTAAATAGTAATTAGAAAAAAATGACATTTTCTAATTATGTTCAAAAGGTGGTATTTATGTAATTCTTGGATTTTTGGACTTAACTAATGCTAGGGACTTCGAAACTGAGTTTTGATTTCGAATTTGGACTTAATGAGGTCAAGACATAAATTTTGATATAAAATATCATTATATTTCGTTATATAACGAAAATTGAAATTTCGTAGCATAAATTGTACTATTTTTCGTACCATAAGCCGGTCCCACGTTAAGATATGACAAAATATATATCTAAACCTCTATTTTTATATGTGAAGCTTGAGTGGAAAAGTCACTTGACTAATTTCTTAACCCATTTTTCAACAACCATCTCGTTGGTCTACGTGTTCCTATCCTCGCTAAGCCTAGGCGTCTCCACTCCTGTTGGTCTCGAGTTGGGCGCCAACAGGCCCACCAAGGCCTGCATTTCGATTATCGTGTCATTATTCCTCGTGGCCTTGGTGGACCTGGCAGCAATGGTTTTTGCCACCTCTCCGAGGCACTACTCGGGCCGCCTCTTCACCAACGACGCTGAGATAATCGAGCTCACCACGGTGGCATTGCCCATCATGAGGCTCTACGAGGTAGGGAACTGCCTGCAGACCACCGGGTGTGGGGTCCTCAGGGGCAGTGCAAGGCCAACTGCCGGAGCCAACATCAGCTTGGGGTCATTCTACTTTGTGGGCATGCCAGTGACAGTTTTTCTGGCGTTTGTGTTTAAATTGGGCTTACCCGGGTTGTGGCTCGGCTTGCTTGCGCTTTTCTCATGCCTTACGTTCTCAGCACAACAGATTGGATGGTTCAAGTGGAGAGAGCTAGAGAGCTCATAGGAAACAATGATACTTATAATGGTTGTAGTCATGACAAAATTAGTAAGAAGGAGGCTCCGCCATTGCCAATATCTTCGCCGCCGTCGTCACAATCGGATGAGTAAAAAAGGGTTTTGAACACATAATTAATAGTAATGATCTTAAACAAAATATAGTTTGCATTAATAATGATGATAATGAGCTTTCCACAAAATCTTCAGACTCGGTAGAGACTGACCCACTTTTATCTCAAGCTACACGTAGTATAGATGCCTTTTAAATTTCAATCCCGGGGGCAGGGGCCAGTACATTAGTTTTTTTTGGCTTGATCTCTTGCTGAGGAATTAACTGATCATAGTTAATTATGTGATTATTTATTTGTAATTTTTCTCTTCTTCTTCTAATCTACTTTTATATGTATTTTCTTTTCCTTTTCTCATAATTAAATTAACAATAACAATGGCCGATGAGGAAAAAAAATATTATTACTAGCTAATTCATCGAAAATATGCAATGTCATAGCTAGAGTGGCGAAAATTCCTCTTTGTGGAATATGAGGTTTTGGGTTCAATCCGATCTTATTCCCACTCCCAATATTAACCTAACAATTATATGAAAACGAAAAAAAATAAATTTTATTTATTTATTAATTTTGTGTGTGTAAGTGTAAATCGTGAATGTTTGTACGAGAGAGAGAAAGATTTGTTGGTTGTTTTGAAGCGTGAACAAAAGAATATCTGCCGACCTTTCTTGTCGTTCCTTTTCCATATTAGGCAACAAGAACAATCTTGACTACCTGAAAGGGAAAATCAGCATATTATGCCCTGTAAACTACTATCTTTAATACTTTCAAAAGAAAAAAAACTACTATCTCTAATAGTATTAATTTATTAACATTAGATGATTCTTAATATTGCTTAATCATAGCTTTGTTATTATAGCCTAATATTCCTCATGAACTAAATTAATTAAGTTCCACCATAGGGAGACGTTCTTACAATTGGCATCTGTCTTAATTTGGGCAGTTAACATCTTAATAGGAGACAAATCACTATTCATGATCAGATTTTTTAAACATGTGGGTTTTTGTTGCTTTTGCATGGTTTTTAATCATCAAGAATAAATTTGTTTATATAATATTACATCTTTCGCAGACTGTCGTCTTAAAAGATTACGTACGACCCCTAGCTCACTAACAGTAATTCTAGAAAGCTCGCTATTTTCTATTGCCGCTTCGTGTATACATGAAAACCCCTTAAATTTTGGAACGGTATTTTAGTTTTTTAAAAATATATATAAATTTAATTAAAAATTCAAATTTTGAGTTAATTTGAAAGAAATTTTGATAGAGTGATTAATTTGTAAAATTAAAGAACTATTTTGAAATAAAATTTTAAAATTAGGGACTTATATGTAATTTTTAAAAAAATTGTACTGCCCATTTAAGAGCAGACATGTGGACTGCATCTTTCTCTCTCAACTCCTTCTCTCTCCTCTCCCGCGATTTACCAGCCAAAAACACCGATTTCTGGTGTTGCTCCGACGAAGCTTCTCCCGACGTCGACGAGGACCGCCACCGGCCGGCGAAGAGAGGCTAGCTTTGGACGATCACCGCATCGCAGATCCCGCCGCCTGAAAGCTCGCCGTTCACTGGAAATAGCCGAAAAACGTTGCGGCTTCCGAAGCTCGCCGGCGCCGATCTGGCAACGTTTCGCCGTGAAACTGGTCGGGTTTGACTCGTCTCGTCACGATCTTCAACATAGTATATATATCTTGACTCAATATTGTCTGGATTGAATTTTGTCATTTTTGTTAATTTTGAGCTGTTTTCGTTTTATATTTAAATTTTTCAATCCGACCGTTAGATCGTAAAATAAACCTCATATTTATGATGTATTCGTGAAAACAAAAATTTTGATATATATATATATATATATAAATATATATATTATCTATATTTGGTGACGGGCAAGAAAATCTAAATCTAACAACTTAGATCGTCTCGTTTTGTGTGTTGTGGGCCCGGGTTCGACCCGAGCCCGAATCAGTTGAACTATATATCTAACCTGACATTTTTGGGTGCCCTGAATTCAGTGGTGAAGTTCGTTTAACGATCTGAAGCTTCGATTGAAAATCGAGTTTTCAAACCTATCGATCAAAGACTCTAAAACGATGCCCGATCTTCCAAACGATACCCAAATGATATCAAACTTTCTCTATAGCTCCGTAGCACTATTTGAATACTCAATTGAGGTAGGGGATTCAATTTCCTTGTTTTCTATTATTTATATTAAAATTGGAATTCATTCTGAAAATGAAATTTCGTGATTTTATTAAATTGAATTATTTGAATAGTTATTTTAATGAACTATGAATTTATGAAACATTGTGGACTGCTCTAGATATTTTTAAATATGATTTTATATAAGTTTTTATACTTGGAATTTGGTAAAACCATAGAAACTGTACTTTTGGATTTTAAAGTACAAAATAGATTTTGATTAAAAATCAGAGCATGTTTAGAATGTTAAACTACTGCATGGTTGTTTGAGACTGTATATATATTGCACATTTTATACAATCATGCATAAGAGTCGTCTCAAGCATCACAGTATTATAGTAGGTGGACTAGTATACCCACCTTCCGTGAGAGCCCGTAAACCCACGCGGGGTTTGTTTTCTGACTATCTCCATTCGTTAAGCGTAGGCATTCGGTACTCCTCCGGTTCGATAGGAGTTGACACATGGGTGTCTCTCCGGTTTTCAGAGATAGATGTCAGGCAGAGAGCACTCAATACATGTAGTATAAGTTACTCTAGTTGTGATGAGAGGATGAAAACTCATGTGATGTGTTGATTTATGTGATGTGCACTATGCTTGTTTTAGTATGGTTTACTATTTGTTTTAACATGGATATATATCTGGTTTTGGTTTGAGCATGATTTTCTATAAAGATTTTTTATATATATTTTGAATGCTCTATATTTATTAAAATGCTTTCCAGAACTACTAACCATGCAGTTGTATTGAGAATTACTAAAACAAATTTTCCCAAAAAGGTAATTGAGTTTTCTACTGAGCATTCACGTGCTCATCCCCTACTTCCTTCCCCTTTCAGGTGTCAAATTATTCTGTGATAGATATTCGTGTGGCTTGGCAAGCATGTTTGGCATATGCTTGCAGTTTCAGTCCTCTTCATTGGTTGGTTCATACTCTATATCATTTTTCCCTTTTCTAAGTCAAATTTATTTAGCCATTAGTAGTATATTTACTGAGTGGAAGTATGAGGATAATTTCGATATTTAATCGAGTACTTAGACATAGAAATGATTTTATGAAAATTATTTTAACTATGGGCCTATGGTTTTAGATTGAACACTTTCATTAAACTTAATGATTTAAATAAAAAGTTTCTAAAATTATTATTTATCATTTCTCTAAATTTAACATTAAAATTACTTTAGAAATTTAAAACTAGTCGATAATATTATAATTTCTCGAGTTGGTCCAATATTAAAATTTACTTACTCTTGAGGATTAAAACTTAAATTTTAAGTACTCGATTTTTTCTGAAAATTTTGAAAATTTCTGTTTATCACTGTTTTCACTTAAATTTACTAAAAGTTATGGCCATAGATTTTCTGTCATGACATATATGTATAAAGAATTTGAAAGAATTGAGTACACCACGGTATGACATATTTTTGCGTCTATAGTATCTCTTAAAATATACCATATCCGTCTCCTAGGGGAAAAAAAAAAAGCAAAATTTGACTTATCCTTAAATTTCCATGGTATATTAAAAAAAAAAAACATGTTCTTTCTTAACTCAGTTAATTTATAGTATTTACTGCTATATCAATCTAGTAAGTAATTTTTTTTAACTTATAAATAGGTATTGTTTTGACCAATTGAAATTAAGTATGCACATATTTTCAAAATAGAGAAGAGAGAAAAATTATTAATGATACACTTTATTATAGTCATTAAATAATAATCTAATGACTTAAAAAATACCTATTTATAAGTACAAAAATAATACCTTTCTTCAAAAAGAAAAATACCTATTGTATCGGTGACCAATATATATGGATATATATTTATATGTGCGGAGAAATTAAAAGTGATCACATAAATTCAACTACAATAATTAGTACATTTAAAATCAACAAAATTGTACAAATGAAGTAATTATATATATTGATGGACGGAGCCACCTTAGGCGCAGGGAGCATATGCCCCTCTTCAACTTTTTAAAATTTTAACTTTTACCCTTTTGTTGATAAAATATTCAATTTTATCTCTTATTCGCCTTCCTAAATTTTGATAATTTAAAAATTCACTCACATATCTCATAAAAAATTCAACAATGTTTCTCATTTGCCCCCATTAAATTTCACAATTTTTAAACTTTACTTATATTATTCTTAATTACTTGATTCTTTTTCCATACATTTATGAATTATTCTTATTTGGACTTCACTGTGAAAAAATCATTTTAATCATATTTTGGTTCATTGACTATATGTGTTTAAAAATTACTATTTTTAGAATTTTCCTAAATTATATTTCTCAATTACAAATCTATTTAAAAGAATTGAAGAAACACAATATAAGTAAAAAAGAAGAAAAAAAAAACTAAATTTAGCATTAGATTTTGCCTCTCTTGAAAAAAATTTCTGGCTTTGTCACTGAATATATTGATTTATCAAGTAATACAGAATATTTAACTTAGAATTTAATGAAAAAGTCAAGTTATCCCTTCTAATTTTAACTTACTAATTATTGGTAAAAAAAAAACGGGTATTGAACAATAATATATACGTACATTTGACTCTTGAATTATAAAATAGTAAAGATTTTTAAATTAAAGGTTATGAAGCGTATATAAATAGATCATCATCTAATAGTGACATAATAATTATAATAAAATACATAAAAATACGTGCATTATTAATGTTATTTTTGTTTCTTATTTTTTATTATAAAAAATATACATAATAAATTTTTATTAGTTAAATTGATACTTATGTATAAATAAAAAAAAAATACATACTAAATTAGTACATATATATATATATGTTGGCATTCTTTTCTTTTAGGTTTTTTTTTTTCTCTCGCGTTCATTCAATGTGGGCTGAATATTTACATATTTTTAATACGAATTACGAACACACACATATATAAATTATATATACGCGAATTACTTTTCAAATTTTCAAAAATCTTCAAGTAAGTTTCTAATTAATTAAATAAATAGGGTCACTTGGTGTTTGTCTGTACGCTTATAATAATTCTCTGAATAGTGTGGAAAACTTACGCTAACAATAGTCGATATGGTTTGTTACAGAAAGTGCAATTATTGCACTAACAAATGGTTTTTAATATATAAGCGGTAATAGTGAAAACGAAGTACGTACCAATTGAAAGCAATATGAATGGGACCATTAAACAAATGGTTTTTAATATATTTGATATAATCCATATATATATATATATATATATCTTTTTTTCATTTAGAAGTATATATATGAATGAAAACGATTAAAATACCTTTTAAAAAAATGATTACAATTAGATTTTTTCCTAATTACAGGAAAACATTATTGACCATATTTTAGATTTTAATTCGATATTTATAATTAAATTTAACAAGAATTATATGATATTATTTATTTTTATAATTATAGATTGAATTCTACGTTAATTTTAGTTTCTCTTGATGAGAAAAAAAAAATTGCCATACTGTAGCGGTACTATATATGTATACCTTTTCTCCAAACATTATACTTTCAAATTAAAATGAACCCTCTTCAAAAACCAAAAAAAAAAAAAAAATTAAATGAACCATTTTCGTTTAAAAAAGAAATTAAAATAACGCATATACTAATAAACACAGGTGACTAACCTCTCCTTCAAACTTGTACCTAATACATTTTATGAACAATATTGATAAAAATTTCCCACTTCCCAGTTACTAAATATAAAAGGTAGCCTTAGTCGTTGTAAAATTTCATGCGTGGCTTGTGCTTCAAATATATACACCTTATAATTAACGTTAACAATTTATTTTTCTGTTCACAATCACGATATAATTACTTTCTGTGATCGTTTAAATAGTAATATGATTACAACGTAACAATCAATTTGAAAGGAAATCCACAAATCAAAGCTCTTGACACACACACACTAGAAAACAAATTAGAGAAAGGGTATCCATACATGAACAGAAAGCAGTAAATGAGGACAATAATTGAAAGTAGTAGCAGAGAAGTATCCAGAGAAGAGGGCCCTTTGGAGGTGGAGAGAAGAGGGTGCAGCTGTCCCTCCTGCTTCAATTTTATTATTATTATTATTATTATTTTCAAATCACTCCCTGCTTCAAATTGAAGAAACAAAATCCAGTTATTATATATTGCCTTTGTCTACTTCTCAGATGACAAAATATTATTGGAGCGGTGCCCCTGCAAAAGCAGTTCACCACCCCCCTCGCTACCACACCACACATATATATAAAACCCCCCATTTTGGTATCTACTTCCAAAATCTCACACCAGTTAATTAAATTATACCTTCATAAATCCATATAAAAATAAATAAAAGAAAACAACATAAATTACATTCTTATAATATTTTAATTGCTAATTATTAAAGATTTAAGAAAAAAATAAAAGGGTTTATTTATGGTCAGTGAGAGAAGTTTTACTTATCTTTGTGCAATCCATAATTCACGGACAAGGAAAGAAAAGTACATAATCTTTTAATTACACATGTACAGATATGGAAAAGGGACAAATTAGAGTGCCTTAGATTGTTTGCTATTTTTATATGTGGATCCTCGTTATTATTATTTTTATCATAGTTTATTTATTTATTCCCTTCTTTATAGCTAGCTAGTGCTTATTTATTTCGGACTTTTAGAACATTTCAAATACTTTTTTTTTTCATTTATGTTTCGGGGTTTTTTTTTACAGTTTGCATTTCGGATTTTATATTTTTGTAATGCGTTGGTTTTGTTTCTTGAACTTAAAAGAAAATAAGATATAAATTTCCATATGTTATTGTTTCTTTTTGGTATAGTTAAAATTTAGGTTGATCATTTGGTGATTTCTACAAGTTTTGGCAATCTTGTGAGGTAATTTCTAAACTTTATTTTTATTGGTATTTATATCTATATTTTGTTTTTCCATTAACTTTAATATTATTTTAAAACTAAATTTTACTGTCACGACTGAAAATCCAAACTTTTAGTAAATTTAAGTGAAAACAGTGATAAACAGAAATTCTCAAAATTTTCAAAAAAAATCGAGTACTTAAAATTTAATTTTTAGTCCTCAAGAGTAAGTAAATTTTAATATTAGACCAACTCGAGAAATTATAATATTATCTACTAGTTTTAAATTTCCAAGATATTTTTAACTTTAAATTGAGAGAAATGATAAATAATTAATTTTAGAATTTTTTTATTTAAATCATTAAGTTTAATGAATGTGTTCAATTTAAAACCATAAGCCCATAGTTAAAATAATTTTCATAAAATCATTTCTACGTCTAAGTACTCGATTAAATATCGAAATCATCTTTATACATCTACTCAGTAAATATACTACTAATGGCTAAATAAATTTGACTTAGAAAAGGAGAAAATGATATAGAGTATGAACTAACCAATGAAGAAAACTGGAACTATAAGCATATGCCAAACATGCTTGTCAAGCCACACGAATATCTATTATAGAATGATTTGACACCTGAAAGAGGGAGAAAGTATGGGGTGAACACGTGAATGCTCAGTAGAAAACTCAATTTCCTTTTTGGGAAAAAAGTTTTTAGTAATTCTCAATACAACTGCGTGGTTAGTAGTTCTGGAAAGCATTTTAATAAATATGGAGCATTCAAAAAATATATAGAAAATCTTTACAGAAAATCATGCTCAAACCAAAACCTATATATACGGGTTTAAACAGATAGAAAACCATAATAAAATAAGCATAGTGCACATCATATATATCAACACATCATATGAGTTCTCATCCTCTCATCACAACTAGAGTAACTTATACTACACGTATTGAGTGCTCTCTGCCTGATATCTATCTCTGAAAATTAGAGGGACACCCATGTGCCAACTCCCACCGAACTGGAGGGGCACTGAATGCCTATGCATACCGAATGGAGATAGTCAGAAAACAAACCCCGCGCGAGTTTATGGGCTCTCACAGAAGGCGGGTGTACTAGTCCACCTACTACAATACCGTGATGCCTAAGATGATTCTCATGCATAATCGTATAAAATGTGCAATATATATAGAGTCTCAATCAACCATGCAGTAGTTTAACATTCTAGACATACTCTACTTTTTAATTTAAAATCCATTTTGTACTTTAAAATCCAAAAGTAGAATTTCTATGGTTTTACCAAATTCCAAGTATAAAAACTTGTATAAAATCATATTTAAAAATATCTAGAGCAGTCTACAATATTTTACAAATTCATAATTCATTAAAATAACTATTCAAATAATTCAATTTAATAAAATCACGAAATTTCATTTTTTTTAGAATAAATTCTAATTGTAATGAAAATAATAGAAGACAAGGAAATTGAATCCCCTACCTCGAAATAGTGATTATGCTGAGCTAACGACACTAGAGATATCCCCAATTGATCACCGGGTTGTTTGGACAGTTGTTTTCGAATCTCGTCACGTTCACTTGAAAAGTTGACTTTTCAAACGGAGCCTCGGATTGAGAAACAGAGGTTACCACTGAATTCAAAACACCCAAAAATATTGATTTAGATAAAAATTTTGTCAAAAACGGGTCCCGGTACGGGAACCGGCCCGTGGCACGCAAAATGGTGCAATTCACGAGCTATTTTCTCGATTATCGTGCCACTTCAGAAAATAGTGATATTTTATATCAAACTTCATGTCCCGACCTCACTGAGTCCAAATTCGAAGTCAAAACCCAGTTTCGAGATCCCAAACACTAAATGGGCCCAAATCCAAAAATTATAAAAATACCACATTTTGAAAATAATTAGAAAAATACCACATTTTCATCCCGATAATTAACTACCTTCCGGTTATCGTTTTAAAACTTAAAAATCATGAGATTTCGTATTTCAAACTCCTCTATTACGTGGTAAAATTTTCTCGAGAAAAATAACTCAATTCCAAATTAATTATTAAAATACCACAAAATTTAAATATTAAAATATTGTTACAGTAGACAACTTCTCACCGGAGCCGAGTTGGAGGCCGAGAGTGGTCGGAAATCAAAGCTGGAGTCGAGACGAATCCAACGGTGGTGGTGGTGCGGTGATCAGATGTCGGACGGCGGCACGGCGGGCGAAAAACCGTTCCAGTGGCGCGATATTCCAACCGCGATTTCTCTGGCGAGAGGCAGCGGTTCACGGCGGCAGCACCCGGCGCTGGTTCGTCGGCATCTTCTGGTTACGACAGACAGGCGCGTCTGGCATGGCGGTGGGCAGTGGAGGCTCGGATGAACAGCGACCGTGGGTGGTTTCAGGAGGACTTCCGTGGAGAAGAAGAGAGAATTTGAGGGTTTTTATGCAATTTTTCAAAAATTGTAGGAGTGAGACACGTGGCGCAATCTGATTCGACCGAAAAAAAAGTTTCTAAAATTCCACTTTGGCCCTAATTTTAAAAGATTTCTTTCATTTTAGTCCCTCTTTAATTACACTTTTGCCCCCAATTTGAAATTTCTTTTTTACTTTAGCCCCAAAAGTACCTAGACTTTATCTTGTCTAGATTCAACACCAAATTTATTTCTGATTTATATTTTATTAATCCAAAAATATAAATTACCAAATTGCTCTCGAAGCAAAATTACTTAATTACCCTTACAAAAATTTAGGATTTTACATTCTCCCATTCTTATAGGAATTTCGTCCCGAAATTCAAGTACAAAATGAGGTTATGAAATTCCACTTTGGCCATAAATTTTAAAAAGATTTTTTCACTTTAGTCCCTTCTTAACTACACTTTTGTCCCTAGTTTGTAATTTTTTTTTCACTTTTGCCCACATGCACCTAGATTTTATTTTGTCTAGGTTCAACACCAATAATTTAATTTAAAATAATTTCATATTTTTTATTTAATTAATTCGAAAATATAGAATTACTAAAATACATTTGAATTAAAATTACTTAATTACCTTTATAAAATTTAGGATTTTATAGAAAATTTCACGTATTAACAACCAATATTGTACATTTAGTTGATGTTGATTGTAATATTGGTGGTCCATCAAATGAGCATTATATTTTGAACAAGTGGTTTGTAGTTCTTGTAAGTTCTCGGAGATTTGTCCCTTGAAAAGTAATAATGACTTAATGTATTCCACTCAAAGAGCAACTTTTGTTTGAAGTTGGAATAGATTTCTAATCTCGTCCTCATGTGTTATCCTGCCCTTTAGATTCTTTACCAAATATCCTACACTGAACTTTTTTGAGAACTAGTTTATTTGGTTGTTGATGCTTGAAATACACAGATCCATTTGGAAGATTTGATAGCTTTTATCTCTCTCATCTGCACAATGTAAAATCGAAGTGATTTAAAGCATTGGCAATTTCCTTCCTTTGATTTAACAACAGAAATAATAGAAATGTTTTCCTGTTTGTGTGGATTTACGAAAAATTAATAAAAGAAAGTGTTAATGCCTGTTTTCATTTTGAGACGAGGAATAAAGAGCTTTTACTTTATGCCAGATTTTGACGTACAGACTCATGCCCCATGTGTACATGTTGCGTATAATGTTGGCCAACGGCTTTAAAATTTCTTTGTAAGTCAAAGATTACAAACTCTTTCTCGGGGAGAGAAGAATTTTTATTTCAATAAAATCATTGAGATTGATCTTCTTGGCTTCCTGATTTGACTATTCTTTCCTTCATTGTCTGGTTTTATATATATATATATAATTTGTTAGACATGGGATATAATATATCTTCGAGAAGAATAGAATTAAGCAAGAGTGTAAAACAAGAAGCTGTCCCCACCACATGTAGACAAGGAAGGGAGGAAATGCCCTGTACATGAAAGGATTGGCAAATCTATAAAAGAAGGATCTTAGAATGGTAATAGAAACAAAACAAAATGTACTATAGGAAACAATACTGCAATTTATATAACCTTATGCTCCAAAATCTGATTTTAGATTCATTTTTAGAGTACATACATTGACAATAGCACTAGCATGAACTTGTTGGACTATATAGAACTAATTAATACAACCATTTAACAAAAAAAAAAAAAAAAAAAACCAATACAAGCAGTGACCGAACCAGAAAAAATTTTCAAGATAATAAAAGTTTAATGTTAAATTTAGTTTTTTTTTTCTTTTATTTTTTATATTTTATAGATTTTTTCTTCAAATAGAGTTGTAATTTAGTAGTATAATTTAAGGCAATCTAAAAAGGATAAGTTTGAAACACACTTGGTCATTGATCAATATAGTGGTAAATGATGGAAAAAGTACAGGAAGATTGCTTATATAACCTTATGCTCAAAAATCTGATTTTAGATTCACTTTTAGATTACATTGACAATTGCACTAGCATGAACTTGTTGGACTATAAAGAACCAATTAATACAATATATCGCAGCTTTTCAACCAAAAAAAAAAAACAATTAATACAACCATTTAACAAAAAAAAACTAATACAAGCAATGACAGAGCCAGAAAAGTTTTTCGAGACAATAAAAATTTAATGCTAAATTTAATTTTTTTCCCCTATTTTTTGTATTTTATTTTATTTTTCTTCAAATAGAGTTGTCATTTAGTAATATAATTTAAGACAATCTAAAACCAATAATTTTGAAACACACTTGATCACTGGTCAATATAGACATGATTCAAAATATATTTTAAAGTGAGGTCCAAAGAAAAGCTATTCATAAATGGTTTTTGACATGATTAGTTCTTGAATTTTTTGTTGATTTACAATGTGTCCTTTAAACCATTTTTTTGAACAATTAGGACCCTAAATTTATAACACAATTGCAAACTACTCATTTCAGCTAATGACTATTAAATTTTGAATGGATTTAGACATGTGTAAGTTTTTTAAGGGCGTAATGGTTATCCTACTTAGTTTGAAAGCAAAAATAACAAATAAGAATTTGGAGGGGAAAAAAATATTTTTGAAATTCAATTTTTTACAAAATTAAAGAATAAACAAAATTTGACTCACTTAAAAGTTGAGTTATCTTTAAGAGTAGTTTAATTATTTTAATAATTTTTGAGTTATTTTTAAAGGTTATATTATTTATATTATTAATTTAACATTTTTATTTTTTATTAAATGCTTTCATATTAAAATTCAAGCAATGTTTTATTTTTCCAAAAAAATCAATAGATTTATTTTTGAAGTTTAGCATTGTTAAATCGAGTATGTCATTATAATTTAGAGTTATTTTTTTATTCTTTAATTGTTTAAAAATTTGAATTTCAAAATTATTTTTTCTCCTCCAAACTCTCATTTATTATTTTTGCCTCCAAACCAAGTGGGATAATCATTATGTCCTTAAGAAACTTGCAGATTACTAGCACATATCTAAATATATCTCAAATTTGACAATCATTAACAGAAATAGATAGTTTGCAATGATTTTATAATTTTAGAGTCCTAATTGCAAATTAATTGCAAATCAACGAAAAATTCATGAACTTAAAGTTCGTTCATAAAAACATGGAAAAAATTAATTATTTAATAATAATAATAATAATGTTAAGATAGTTATGATTGACGCAATTTACTATTTTGCATTCAATATGAATCTCCTGAAAGTCAAATAACCTTATATTCATGTTGGAAAATTGAGAATCATGTTATTAAGAATTGTCTTAACATAATTATTATACTAATTTTGTAAATTTTAATTACATTGAGATGAAAAGAATTTCTATTATGTTGGGCTTTCATCCTAACTCACATTTTGTTCAATATCCAAGAGGGAAGTCACACTTGTTTTACTGCTTGTTAGATTACAATCCCCATATATATATATATATATATATAGAGTAAGGGCTACTCAAAACGAATAAATCAATGAATGGAATCTGTTTTGCTTAACATTTGAGACAATCATTTCTTGTCTCTATCCAATGCTACAACATCTCTATGCGTTTCCTTTCATCCCAATTGGTTTACACAAAGTTCAACTTCAGAACAATAAAATAATTCACATGCAAGTGGAAGGAAATATTGGTCAAGAGGCTAGCTGCGGTATGCGGCTGATGGGATGGAAAGCTTAAGAGAGGCACCTGATACTGATCAGTACCCGCCTGCAAATCTTCAATTCTATCTTTATTTCCTTTCACTTTTTGTGGCAAATAGCCAGAGAGACAAGAAGATAAAAATTCAACTACAAGCATCTCACTAAACTGCCTTGATTATAATTTTTTATTTTTCAATTAATGTCTAAATGCAAAATTCTCGACTTTATTTAGTTTAAAATCTTAAATAACTAGAAGCTATTTTTGTGACTGCAGCTAACATTAATTAGTTATCACTTATGGGAAATATACAAAATGATCATGACATTGGTTGTGGCTAAAAAAACAAACTGTAATATATAAAATGATACACTTTAATATAACAAACAAACATGAATCTCTTAAGATAACAAAAGAATATGCATTGTCTCTTTTAAAAAATCTTTTTTGAACCAGATGCCCGTTCAAAAGAAGAACAAAAGTACATTTCCTGCAAAGTGGAGGGGAAAAAAAAAAGATAAGATGAAAAGGGACAGTACTTCGATAACTCAGAACAAAACCATATATATACGTAGGTCCAAGGATTCACCAAGGTATATGTTTAAGAAAATATTAAGATACTCAGATGTTAAGTCTTGATCGTGACATGATTACGAAGAATACTTCTTTTTTTTTGGTTTTAAATCTTAAGAAAAATGAAAACACATTCATTTTTTGGAAAAAAAAATATTTATGATTACTTGTAGAAAAGAGAGAAGAAAGAATTCATATGGTATATATACACACATATTTACACACAAAAAATACATATATTCTTATGCTAACCTGTCAAAAATACATATTTTCTCAAAAAAAAAAAAACTTGTCAACGATGTTCACTAACCTAGAGCAGAGTCCCAGAGTCAATAATACAGTGAATATTCCAAGGTTAAAAAAAAAAGGCTATCATATAGTGTACTGTCATCAGTAATAATGGGTAAGAAAAGGAATATAAATTTTTGGGGGACATAAATGTTGTACTTGATTTGTAGAAGAAGCAAAAACATACAAGGCCATGTGTTAGCTAGATTCTTGGCTATAAGTAGGTTATGATCTTTTGTATACTTATGAGTATAAGAATAGTATTCGAATGAGACAACCTATTTCCCTTTATCAGAAATCTCCTACTTTTCCTTCTAAGTTGCTATAGATTCAATTTATCTATGACACATACACGTATCTATAGATACCTATTTGCTAAGAGACATATATAAATATACCTGCGTGCATGTATGCTCCTTATATGTTTATAAATATATATATATATATATATATAGGTTGTGAATCTGCAGACACTTTTTTTTTACTTATTATAACTTTTTTTTTAGTCGTTTGATCACAATTTAAAAGTGATTTAACGGTTATAATAATATAAATAAAAAGATGTATATCATTAATATTATTTTTTTTTATTTTTTATTATAAAAAATGTACCTAATAAATTTTTATTAGCCATATTTATGTATAAGTAAAAAAAGATACCTATTAGATTGGTGCTTTTATATAAATATATATATTAAGGGTTGATAATTTGAACACAATCCACTAACACGATTCGAAATTCACACGTTTAATTGACACATTTGACAATAAATTTATCCGATTTAACAAGATTAATTAATTTTTTATCAAAATATATTATAAAATATTAAATAGTGACTCCATAGAAAATATTTTTTAAAATATTTATTGTGATTCAAATGAAAAACAGTAAAGTAATGAGCTAATTTACCTTAATAAAGTAAAATAGAGTGAAAAAAATCAAATAAATGAATAATTTTAATGTTTAAAAATATTGTAACACGTCAATCTGAGTGTTATTTTCGTTAAATAAGTAATCCGCAGATAAAATGAAATTCACATAATATTAAATAGATCGACACCAAATAACACGAATTGTCAGTCCTACGAAATCGGATAGTATCTAAACTTTAATTTATGAACGTGTTTCCTAAACTTGCCTCAATAGCGATGTACTGTACGTCTATAATTAATTGAAAATGATCGTAAGTAATAGTTCTATATCAATTTTGTTTTTTGCTCATGAAAGAAAAAATTGACATAGTTGTTATCTTTGCTCTGGATCATGATCACTCTATTAAATATATATGTACGGCGATTTTGTAAAATGAAATTTAGGAATGGCGACGATCGATCGACTACTTCATAACTTGTAAGTTCACTTGAAGAAATTATTAGTATTAATATCATACTAAATTTGAATCTCCAAATCCAAATCCAATTTCCTCCCATCAAGATCTTAATTTCTTTTTGAGTTTTAATGGTATATACACCATGCGTCATGTAAATAATTAATAATCAACTTTTTTTTTTCTGAAGAAATAATTACATACTTGTCTATATACAAACCCTTTTCTTGGTGTATAATGTATATAGTATCCAAATTATGAAAGTAAATACTTGATTTTTTTCATGGTGGACTCCTAATTCGGTTTAACATATGTATGACTTGCATATTTGCGTTATCATGTACTTAATTAAGCAAAAGGAACATGATGATTTTCAACAACATGTAACAAACAAAAATGAAAGATATCTTAGGGAATTAGTATTTATAGTAGGGTCTCTAGGTAGAGTTTGATTTTCATACGATTTAAAGTTCAAAAATACAAATTGATTACTAACTATACTAAACTATTATAATCAAACAACATAAATCCCTTATATTTTAATAATAAGTTATTTGTTAATTGGTAAAAAAAAATAAGTTATTTATTACCTTTATTACGATCAATTTGGATTGATCAGACCCTAATTTATTTTTTATTTTTACAAACGAACTAATATGTCCGTACAATATGGATATTAACTAATATATTGAAAATAACAAACAGTAGAAAAACTACAGGCGTTTAAAGTAAATCCAGCAACACAGTCTAGTTAGTTGCGCTTGTAGCCAAAAGACAGTTTAGTTAATTAGCTATGATTAAGCTGCCTATACTAACTGCTAATTGCCTAATTATGGAAGTGAAGTGCCTCTAATCCGACCTGGTTTGCTGCCCGGGTCCCGCAGGTGTACAGTTTGCCAAGACAACTTGGCCACTGAGCACTGCACACATTGTACTTCTCTGGATCTCTCTCGATCTCTTTATGTATATATATAAATTATATAAAGATAAAGTGGCTCTGTATAGCAAAGACGATCAGTGTTAAAAGCAAGCCCCACAGGTCCAGAACCCCACGCCTTTCCATTAAGACTAGTCCTCTTCTATAATGACTTCATCCATTCCTGAAAATCTCTACTCTTCTCTAGACTATACACTATTCCCTGCTACTCATGATACTGAACTCTCAGGACTACCAATCCCCGAAGCGGCGGCACCAGGTGGCGCCGCCGCAATGTGGGGTGCTACTAATACGAATACTACAACTGATCAAGACGAAGAATTTATGGTTCAATTTCACGATACTAGTAGCAATATTGGATTGGAAAATGCTTTGTCGCCGTTGTCTTGGTCGCCGACCGACTCGCTTGTTTTTTCATCATCGTTGTTGTCGTCGGGTGAGGCGGTTATGGCGGCCTCCACGTCGTTCCGGCCGGAACAGATTGGTGGGGTTTCGGACGGTGTTGTGGCTGCAGGCACAGGCGCATTATTATTCTCTGGTCATCATGACTATAACATGATGATGAGAGAGTATAATATGTTTGATAATTTGCATGGAATCTCCGGCGGGGTACATGAGAATTTTGGTGGTGGCGGATATAATATTAATAATGGGTTGATTCGTGAGCCTGGGGAGGAGTGTTGTGCCACGTCTTTTTTGCCGGACTTTAAGAAGGTTAGCCTTTTAGGCACAGGGCAGAAAAGTTGGGTGCTTATGTCTCGATGCATGGTCTATACTATCATCTTAAATTTTTAACATATATATATATATATATTCATACATGTATAATATACGTTAAAATTAAATATTAGTTTTGATTTGAAAGATCAATATCTATGTTTTGTTCATATTTTATATGTCGCAGCTGGGAAAGAAAAGTAATCAAATGCGTGCAATTGAAGACCCCAATATGATCATGAAGGTCAAACGTTACTCCGAAGAAGAAAGGAAAGAAAGGATTGTTAGATACTTGAAGAAGAGAAACGAAAGGAATTTCAACAAAACCATTAAGGTATATACTTAATAAGAATTAGTTGCACATGCACATACGCTTTTACATATATACATGTATATATATATATATATATACACACGATTTATAAGATCGTATTAGTTATTAATGAATAATTTGTTCTGTATATATGCGCCCAGTATGCTTTTAGGAAAACCCTAGCTGACAGAAGAGTTCGAGTACGTGGGAGATTTGCAAGGAACAATGAAGTGTGTCACGACCATGAATATCAGCAAATGGTAGCCAAGAAGAAGGAACTAGATTATACTCGCAAACAGATGGACTTTGGCTCTGTGGATGCTGATGATTATGTCCAGGTAATATATACATATCTATATTCACCAAATATATATATATATGTCCAACTTAATTATTCATATTTAATTCACACAACATATAGCAATCTTTATTGTAAAACTAATTAGATATATGTGACGTTTATCAAAAAATATATATATATAGATATATATGACACACATAACACTACTACTCGATTGAGGAAGTTTAGTAATTTTTAACTTTGTTTTTTTATTAATCTGGGATTTTGATGAAGGTAATCACTTATAATTTGTAATTTTGCAGATCAAATATGACGATGAAGAGGACTGGCTACAAGTTTCCCATGTTGCTGGGTAAATAATGGAGCACCTAAATAATTTATATTATAAAAGAAATTGATCATGACTTAATGTGTAAATTTTCTTATCAGGACATGCATTAATTTATGCTTAATTTGACGAAACTAATGTTTGTACTTTATTTTATAAATTGAGTCCTTTTAGAATTTCATTTCAGGTTGTATATAGCATTATGCCATAGTTATTTATATATATATATATATATATATATATATATATATAGCCATGAGCTCTAGACGCTAGATATAAACTGATTGTGGCCATATACGGAATGAAGACGATTGATTTGATAATTAAGATACTGTTAGCATATAGTAATACGCAAGTGGTTAATCTAGCTAGTAGTTGATGTCTAAAGACCAAGGCAATAGTAAAATATAGTAATTAACAAAAGCGACATACATGTCTAGTCTGGCATATTGTAGAAAGTTGTAGTCTAATCTTGATTAGAGTTAGGGCGGTGTTTCTAGAAGTCGAATTACGTGTGTGTATATACATAAGAAATCTTTTTTTTTTCCTACTAATTTATGCGTATTTTTTTCTAATTAAAATTTATTGAGCATGTTTTTTCATGATAAAAGATTATAAATGTAAAATCTCCTTTTTTATAGAGGGCAAAAGATCTTTTGACCAAACTTTTTTTTTAAAAAAATAGATATATATTTTTTTCACTCTCTCTCCTCCGATCTCACTGCCTCTCTCGTTCTCTCTCGCCCTCTCCGATTCTTTCTCTCTCTCCCGCTCGTTCTCTCTCTTTTTCATCGCGCTCACCACCAAGTCCAGACGATGCACGCTGCCCAGCCGAGCCAACTGCCGAAACTCCGAGGCGCCGGACCGCCGCGTTGCCAAGGGGGGAGCGAAGCTCAACCGCTACTTCCGTGGCCTGCTGGCGAGGATTTCAGCGACGAAAAGTCGTGAAACCAGTGGCATTCGAATCCTCTTGTCGTGGGCTTTCTCCAGGTATATATTGCATGATCCCAATTTGCCCGAATTAAAAGTTGCCATTTTTATATATTTTTGAGCTCGGGTTCGACTTTTGATCTGACTATTAGATTTTGTTTTTGATGTTATTTTTGGAATGTACTCGAAAAATGGTGAAGTTTGATATATATATTGACTATATTTGGTGATCAGCATAAAACACCATATCTAACAGCTTAGATTTTGTCTCGTTTTACGTGACACCGGTCCGGTGTCGGTCCGGATCCGAACTAGTCGAACCATATGTCTAATCTAGCTATTTTGGATATTAGGAGTTCAGTAAATAGGTTTGTTTGTCAATTTGAAGCTCCGTTGGGGAGTTGATTTTTCACAAGTGAGCAATCGAGGGTTTGAAATTGGTTCCCGACCTTTCGAGCGATCGTTTAATGATACCTTGAGGACCCATTGGCGTGATATCACTAATCTAGTAAGGTAGGAGTTCAATTACCAAGTTTTATACTTATTTTGATTTAAAATATGCATTATGACCTATTTCTTGAAAATGTCGATTTTCGTAGAATTCAATGGATTGATTGGATATTTGGTAAATTTGTGAACTGTTGAGATATATTGGATTATTCTGGGATTGGATTGTATAATTTTTATGCAGGTTTAAAATTTTAGTTTTGGAAAAATACAGCCGTTATGCTGCCCGATTTTCTGTAAATCCTAAAATAATGCCAAATGAGTATTAAAGCATGATTTCTTAAAATAATTGATGCATGGTTATTATACACTCTATGACATATTGTACCTACTATAGGATCACGTACTTGAGTTCCATTTTAGCATCGTGGTATTTAGATCACTGGCGAGTTGCTGCAGCGTTAGATGAGAGACCTAGGCCCCTGCGCTGGATTTGTTGACACACTTCCGGGTAGTGTCAGGATACTGGGTACCTCTATTACAGAAGTATTACAGGACCATGATGAGAGGATGAGAGCTCATGTGTATGCTTGTACTTGGTTGATTTATGATATGTATAATAATGAACATGATTCTTATGATTTTGATTTTTTTGCAAACTTATTTTATAAATGGATTTGGGAAATGTGCTAACCATGCAGGTTTAAAAAGTTGCATTCATATCAGAAAGGGTAATTGAAATTCCTATTGAGCATGCGAATGCTCACCCCCTTTCTTTCCATTCTCAGGTGATTTATTGTGCGACTTGGGTAACTCCGGGGCAGAGTAATCCAAGAAGAAGTTTACCCTAATATTGTGGTTGGTAATTTTTTAGATACTCACCTTGGACTTGTAATAATATTTAAGCTTTATACTTTAGATTTAGCCTGTATTATTTGTGATGCCCATTGGTGATGACGATGTGATGCATATATATATTTTATTATTATTATTAATAGTTTATATCTAGTGGTGATCACAAACTGTCAGAATTTATAATTTGAACTATTTTTGTAAACTAGTTGTTTTTTTTAAAGGATTACAATTTCTAAAATTTTCTAAAATAAATTATAAATTTCTACTTGTGAAATTCCTTTTCTGCCACTGGCCCGGGGTTTGGGTCGTGACAAAAAATTTTTGGTATCAGAGCATAGGTTTAATTACCTTGGATGTGACACCATTAGACTAGATTGTGACTTCTTTTTTAAAAGTAAATATATCACTATCTCGCTAACACTTTGGCACATGAATACAGAACTATAATGCCTCCGAGAAGAAGAATACCGAGGTAAGAGCCTAGGGCTGAAATATATCTACCACAATAATAAGCTCTTGACACTCTGGCTGATTTATATAATACTTTACGAGTATTATCGGGTTTGAGGGCGGAACAAAACCCTGAGGCCCGTCAGGCTAGTTTCTTCAAGGACTTCATGAAGCTCAATCCACCATCATTCGATGGGAGACCTGATCCCACCACAACTGAGAGATGGCTTAGAGATGTCAAGAGGACCTTCACAGCTATTAGGACGCCATCAGAGTTCCAAGTCATATTTGCCACTTATAAGCTGACTGATCGAGCTATTAACTGGTGGGAGACAGTCAAGTTGACCCAGGACATGATTGACATGACTTGGGAAGCCTTTTAGGGATTATTCAGGAGTTATTATGCTAATGCTAGTCATAGAGCTGCTATGATTAGAGAGTATGAACAGCTCAAGCAGGGTGAACAGCTCAAGCAGGGTGACATGATAGTGAATGAGTATTATATGCGGTTTATGGAGTTGGCATAATATGCTTATGCACCCAGGACGGACCCTACGCTCCAGATTGTCAAGTTCATGGAGGCTCTGAGACCAGCCATCTTAGAGAAGGTTGTGACCCAACCCTTCAGCAATCTGGTTGACTTAGTTGCTACAGCCTAAAAAGTTGAGGCTTTTCTTAATGATCAGTCAGCAATGAGAGATCGTTCAAGAAACAAGGGCAATGAGAGGAAAATGAACAAGAAGAGCCAAGGGCAATGGCAAGGGCAAAACTCTCAGAATAGTGGGAGTAGTAACAGTAGTGGCTCTTCAGGAAAAAGTCACTATGAACCTTATGGATGCATTAATTATGGACAGTAAGACCACCAGAAGAAAGGTTGCCCCTACTGTCAACAGGGATCTCCATTGTCTCAAGGAGAATCACAAGGAAGTCAGAGTGCCTCAGTTCTTTTTCAGGACAGTTAGACGAAGTCAGTGCAATCTCATACCCAGTCTCAGGCATTGATTTCCACTCCTTATCAGCAGCCTTATGGTTCTTAGTACTAGCATCAGTATAGGCCATAAGGTTCAGGCTACAACTATACTCAAAATTTCTAGACTCCACAAAGTTCTGGAAACCAAGGAGGGCGTAGATATGCTGGTACCAGTCTAGGAACTAGTAGCAGTCGCCCAGGTTAAGGAAGAGGAAACAAAGGAAAGGAAAAGCTTCTGGTCAAGCCTATGCGGTTGAAGAGATAGATAAGACTCAGGACCACACTGACAAAGGTGTTGTTGATGATATGATTCTTATTTCTCATTCATAGGCTCATGTCTTATTTGATACTGTTGCTTCCTATTCTTTCATCTCCATATTGTTTGCCCAAATGTTGGGATTGGAATGTTCTATGTTGGACCATGTATTGACTTTAGGAATACCTATGGGTAGAGTTACCAATGTTTCTACTATTTATCATGGTTGTCTTATTGTGATTGAAGATAGGAAGCTACTAGCAGATTTAGTCGTGTTACCTTTGCAATAATTTGACGTGATTCTCTGGATGGATTGGCTATCCAAGTACCAAGCAACTGTTGAATATTTCAACAAGAGAGTGACCCTCTTTCCAAAGGATGAGCATCCTGTTATTTACCAAGCTCACTTGAATCCTTTGAAATCGATTCCTATTCTGAAAGCATGCATAGATGGAAGGAAAAAGCTAGAGCGCTATGGGAATTTATTTGCTATAAATGGTGAGATGGGAATAGCTGATTAGTACCCTTGGATATCAGAAATTAGCGAGTTTCCAGATATTTTTCCCGAGGAATTACTGGGGCTACCACCTGATAGGGAGATCAAATTTTGCATTGATTTGATTCCCGGAGCTCAGCCAGCTTCTATTCTAGCTTATCGCATGACTCCAGCGGAAATGACTGAGTTGAGAAGTCAGCTGGATGATCTTTTATCAAAGAGATACATTAGGAGTAGTATCTCTCCATGGGGTGCTCCTGTTCTATTTGCCAAGAAAGCTGATAGAATGTTTCAGCTCTGTGTGGATTACAGAAAACTGAATCAGCTAATAGTGAAGAACAAATATCCTTTGCCAAGAATTGATGAACTGTTTGATCAAATGGGTGGATCTAGATTCTTTTCCAAGATTGATCTCTGATTTAGTTATCATCAGTTGAAGATCAGGGAAGAAAACATACCGAAAATTGCATTCAGGACTCGTTACGGTCACTTTGAGTTCCTAGTTATGCCATTTGGTCTGACTAATGCTCCAGTAGCATTCATGGACCTTATGAATAGAATTTTTAGGCCTTATGATTTATTGTTGTCTTCATCCATGACACCTTGATCTATTCTAAAAATCGAGAAGGACATGCTAAGCACTTGAGAATTATGCTTCCGACCTTGAGGGATCACCAACTTTATGCCAAGAGATCCAAGTATGACTTCTGGATGACGGAAGTGAAATGTTACTGACAAGTCAGCATTGGAAGACTATTTCTGTCTTGACTTGCTGACAAGTCATACTTAGCTACAAAAGTAGCTACCTCTAGTTTCATGCCTTTCCACCAGTACTGCCTCTTCAGATCATGGTACATCTTAGTGCTACCAGGATGTATGGCGAACTTAGACTTGGGAGCCTCAGTTAGAATCGTTTCTCTAAGATAAGGGTCATTGGCTACTGCTAGTCTTCCATTGAAAAGCACAAACCCTTCTTTATTGGTACTCCAACCATCTAACTGCTCACCATTCTGAAGTTGGTTCCAGACCGTTCTCAATTGTTGATCTTGCCATTGACTTTGATGTGCTATCTGGAGAAGTGATGGTGTAGCCACAATATTGCTGATACTAGCAGTCATCTCATTTTCGCTATACTCCAAGTTGTAGTCACCAATGGTATCCGAATTCTTCCAATCTTCTAGTATCAACGAAGCAAACACGCTATAAGACTTTCTACTCAAAGCATCAGCTACAACATTAGCCTTTCCAGAATGATACTGAAGTTTGAAGTCATAGTCCTCCATATACTCAACCCAACTTCTCTGTCTTAAGTTCAAGTCTCGTTGAGTGAATAGATACATCAAACTCTTATGGTTAGAACAAATCTCAAACTTCACACCATACAAATAGCATCTCCATATCTTAAGAGCAAAGATCACTGCTGCTAACTCTAGATCATGAGTGGGGTAGTTATTCTCATATGGCTTCAACTGACGGGAAGCATAAGCTACTACCTTGCCATTCTACATTAAGACATATCCCAATCCTGAACCAGAAGCATCGGTATATATCACATAAGGCTCATTACTGTTAGGAACAGTGAAAACAGGTGCAGTTGCTAATCTCCTCTTCAATTCCATGAAAGCTACTTCACAATCATCATCCCATACCAACTTGACATTCTTTCTCATCAACTTTGTCAAAGGCATTGCAATTCTCGAGAAATTCTCAACAAAGTGGCGGTAATAACCCGCTAGACCAAGAAAACTTCTTATCTTAGTTACATTCTTTGGTCTTTCCCATCCTAGAACAGATTTTACCTTGGAAGGATCAACAAAAATTCCTTCATGAGATATAACGTGCACTAAGAATTTCAATTCCATCATCTAGAATTCACACTTGGATCTCTTGACATAAAGTTGGTGATCCCTCAAGGTCTGAAGCACAATTCTCAAGTGCTTAGTTTGTCTTTCTCGAGTTTTAGAATAGATCAAGATATCATCGACGAAGACAACCACAAACCGATCTAAATAAGGCTTGAAAATTCTGTTTATAAGGTCCATGAACGCTGCTGAAGTATTAGTCAGACCAAATGGTATAACAAGGAACTCAAAGTGACCGTAACAAGTCTTGAATGCAGTTTTCGATATGTCTTCTTCCCTGATCCTCAGCTAATGATAACCAAATCGGAGATCAATCTTGGAAAAAAATCTTGATCCACCCAGTTGATCAAACAGTTCATCAATTCTTGGCAAAGGATATTTGTTCTTCACTGTTAGTTGATTCAATTTTCTGTAATCCACATAGAGTCGAAGCATTCTATTAGCTTTCTTGGCAAATAAAACAGGAGCACCCTATGGAGAGGTACTACTCCTAATGAATCCCTTTGATAAAAGATCATCTAACTGATTTCTCAACTCAGTCATTTCTGCTAGAGCCATGCGATAGGCTGGAATAGAAGATGGCTGAGCCCCGGGAATTAAATCAATGTAGAATTCGATCTCCCTATCAGGTGGTAGCCCCAATAAATCCTCGGGAAAACATCTGGAAACTTGCTAATCACTGATATCCAAGGGTACTGATCGGCTATTCCCATCTCACCATCGATGACAAATAAATTCTCATAGCACTCTAGCTTCTTCCTTCCACCTATGCATACTTTCAAAATAGGACTCAGTTTCAAAGAATTCAAGTGAGCTTAGTAAACAACAGGGTGCTCATCTTTTGGAAAGAGAATCACTCTTTTATTGAAACAGTCAACAGTCGCTCGGTACTTGGATGGCTAATCCATACTGAGAATCACATGAAACTGTTGCAAAGGTAACACAACTAAATCTGCTAGTAGCTTCCTATCATCGATCACAATAAGACAACCATGACAGATTGTAGAAACATCGGTAACTCTACCTATAGGTGTTCCTAAAGTCAATACATGGTCTAACATAGAATATTCCAATCCCAACATTTGAGCAAACAACATAGAGATGAAAGAATGGGAGGCACCTGAAAGATCTGTTTTAGGTATTACCAAATAATTAATTAATTGATTAATTTTAATAATTAATTATGTTGTAATACATGTATGAAAAGTTGTTGCAATAACGAGTACATATGTTGCAATAAGAACAAGAAAATATAGAATGAACACAAGACGTTTTTAACGTGGTTCAGACCTCTCCTACTCCACGAGACCACGCCCAGAGATTAAATAAATTAGTAAAGTGTAAAAATTACAAACACCAATTGACTAACGCAATAAAAGACTCCCTCTTTTCAATTGCCGCAATGCGTTGTAACGACTTCACTAATCTTGTTTAGCAAGCTTTTCTCATCTTGTTGATCCTTCAACATGAACTCCCTTCACTAGTCTGGATCTGTCTCCTCCCGAAGACGTATTGTTCTTCCTCCCGAAGAACAAGATGCACTCAAACAAATTATCTAGAAAACCCTAAAGCTCTCTAAGTCACTCAATGGCCATAGAACATGCTCTATGCCTTATAAACAAAAGCTCTCTCTAAGTATATTTCTCTCAATGAAGTGCATCAATAATTCCTTGGAGTAGTAGAGCTTTTATAGGTGAATTCCAGCCCCTTTGGTCGTCCATTATAGTGTGAATAAGCTGAAATCAAATAAAGAAAGAGTTAATAATAAAATCAAAACCTTTTCATAAATGTTGTAATTAGTCAGAAAGTTGTTTCAACAACTTTCTAAACAATTACTAAGAAAATGTCCAGATTCATGATTGCTCATTTGATTTAGTTTGGACACATTTTAAACAGCTGGAAATCTTCATCTAACCTGCCAAAAATTGATAATTAACCTAAAAAATTATATTTCAATTAATATCAATCAAAAGCCAAGATTTAAGAAAATTAACCAATCTTTCCTTAAATATCTGGAGTTGTTGCAACAAATCAGAAAATCTGATCACACCAACTTATCAAATCAAATCAATTAACTAAAGGAAACTTAATTAATTGATGAGTAAATTTCCAGCAATAATTAAGGATAAAAATCCTTATGAATTCTCTTCAGAAACCTGTCCAAATTCATTGATTAAAAAGATACAATCAGATATCAATCAAGGACAAAAGAATGAGGAAATAATCAATGATATATATGGTAAATATAAAAGGAATTGATTGAAAATTAATAGAAAAAATATCCTACACAGCTTTGCATGAAATTCCATTTATATTTCACCTATATTATCACCAGAGTCATCAAATATGGAAACAAAACACGTTTGGGCACATTCTAGAAGGTTTCCATAAAAAGAAAAATGCAAGTTTCAGTTGTTGTAAAACTAACACTTGTTGACTTGTTGTAATAACTTCAGACTTGTTGTAATAACATCTTCTTTTTTTTATCAACTTGAGTTCTCAAAACTTTGCCACTTAGAATTCCAAACTTTTGGACTTAACAGCACTGGTATCAAATAAGACATGAGCCCAAGAATGAGAAATAAGATTCATACCATCAATAACACCTATGTCAGCATGGTCACGAGTCTTAGCTGCCTCTATAACTGCATAGGCTTGACTAGAAGCTTTACCCTTTCCTTTGTTTCCTCTTCCTTGACCTGGGTGACTGCTACTAGTTCCTGAACCGGTACTAGCATATCCACATCCTCCTTGGTTGTAGCTTTAACCTTATGGCCTATACTGATGCTGGTACTGAGAACCATAAGGTCGCTGATAAGGAGTGAAAGTGAATGCCTGAGACTGGGTATGAGATTGCACTGGTCTCGTCTGACTGCCCTGAAAAGGAACTGAGGCACTCTGACTTCCCTGTGATCCTCCTTGAAACAATGGTGATCTCTGTTGATGGTAGGGGCAAGCTTTCTTCTAGTGGTCTTGCTGTCCACAATTAAAGCATCCATAAGGTCCACAGCGACTATTCCTTGAAGTGCCATTACTATTGCAACTTCCACTATTCTGAGAATTTTGCCCTTGCCATTGCCCTTAGTTCTTCTTATTCATCTTTCTCCTATTGCCCTTGATTCTTGTATGATCCCTCATTGTTGACCGATCATCAAGAAAAGCCTCAGCTTTTTGGGCTGCAGCAACTAAGTCAACCAGATTGCTGAAGGGTTGGGTCACAATCTTCTCTAAGATGGCTGGTCTCAAAGCCTCTATGAACTTGACAATTTGGAGGGTAGGGTCCATCCTGGTTGTATAAACATATTATGCCAACTCCATAAACTGCATATAGTACTCATTCATTGTCATGTCACCTTGCTTGAGTCATTCATACTCTCTAATCATAGTAGCTCTATAACTAGCATTAGCATAATGACTCCTGAATAATCTCTCAAAGGCTTCCCAAGTCATGTCAATAACTTCATGGGTCAACTTGACTGTCTCCCACCAAATAAGAGCTCTATTAGTCAGCTTATAAGTGGCAAATATTTCTTAGAACTCTGCTAGCATCCCAATAGTTGTGAAGGTCCTCTTGACATCTCTAAGCCATCTCTTAGCTGAGGTAGGATCAAGTCTCCTATTGAATGATGGTGGATTAAGCTTCATGAAGTCCTTGAAGAAACTAGCCTGATGGGCCTCAGGGTTTCGTTCCGTCCTCAGACCCGATAATGCTCGTAAAGCATTATATAAGTTGGCTAGAGGGTAAAGGGCTTACTGTTGTGGTGGAGGTATTTTAGCCCTAGAATTTTGCCTTGGTATTCTTCTCGTCGGAGGCATTATAGTTCTGTATTCATATGCCAAAGTGTTAGCGAGATAGTGATGCAATAACTTTTGAAAAAAAAAAGTCACAATCTAGTCTAATGGTGTCACATCTGAGGTAATTAAACCTCTGCTCTGATACCAAAAATTTTCTATCACGACCCAAACCCCGGGCCAGTGGCAGAAAAGGAATTTCATAAGTGGAAATTCATAATTTATTTTAGAAAATTTTAGAAACTGCAATTCTTCAAAAAAAATGACAAATAGTTTAAAAACGACAGCTTCTGTAAAAGTTTACAAAAATAGTTCAAATTGTAAATTCTCATAGTTTGTGATCACCACTAGACATAAACTGTTAATAATAGTAATAAAACATAAATATACATCATATTGTCATCACCAGTAGGCATCATAGATAATAAAGGCTAAATCCAAAGTATGAGCTTTAAATGTTATTACAATTCCAAAATGAGTTACTAAGTAGTTATCAACTACTAACTAGTAATATTCTTTCCGGCCTAGTTACTCTACTTCGGAGTTGTCCAAGTCACATTGTACACCACCTGAGAGGGGAAAGATAAGGGGGGGTGAGTATTCACATGCTCAATAGGGATTCAATTACCTTTTTGGTATGAATGCAACTTTTCAAACCTGCATAGTTAGCACCTTTCAAAAATCCATTTTAAAAAAAAAATAAGTTTATAAATAATCAAGGTCAAGAGTAATCATGTATTCAAAACCAAAACCAAAAACACAATAATCATGTTGTACATATCATAAATCAACTAAGAACAAATATATGTATAAGCTCTCATCCTCTCATCATAATTCTGTAATACCTCTTTAATAGAGATACCCAGCATCCTGACACTACCCGGAGGTGTGTCAGCAAATCCTGCGTAGGAGCCTAGGTCTCTCACCTAGCGCTGTAGCAACTCACCAGCGATCTAAATACCATGATGCTAAAATGGAACTCAAGTGTGCGATCCTATGGTAGGTACAACATATCATAGAGTATGTAATAACTATGTATCAAGTATATCAAGAAATCAAACTCGTTTGGTATTATCCTGGGATTTACAGAAAATCGGGCAGCATAACAGCTATATTTTCCTAAAACCAAAATTTTAAATCTGCATAAAAATCATACCAACCAATCCCATAATAATCCAATATATTTCAACAGTTCATAAATTTATCAAATATCCGATCAAACCATTGAATTCTATGAAAATCGACATTTTCAAGAAATAGGTCATAATAAATGTTTTAAATCAAAATAAGTATAAAACTTGGTAATTGAACCCCTACATCGCCTGGATAGCCAGATTAAGCTGTCGGCACTCGTAAATTCTCTAGTTGGTCACCCGGTCGCTCGGAGGGTTGTTTCGGGATCCCGTGAGCTCGCTTGTGAAAAATCAACTCCTCAACAGAGCTTCGAATCAATAAATAGACCTCTTTACATAACTCCTAGCACCTAAAATAGATAGATTAGATATATGATTCGACCAGTTCAGATCTGGGCCGACAGTGGACCGGTGTCATCCAAAATGAGACAAAATATAAGCCGTTAGATATGGTTTTTCATGCCGATCACCAAATATAGTCAATATATATATATATATATCAAACTTCACCATTTTCTGAGTATAATCCAAAAATGACATCAAAAAAAAAATTCAACGGTCGGATCAAAAGTCGAACACCAGCTCAAAACTACACAAAAATGGCAACTTTTAATTCAGATAAAATGGGATCGTATAATATATATCTTTAGGTTGCTCTCGACGATACGAACCCAACGAGCCCAAGAACACGACCTGAAACGGCCTGAAATGATGCCAAAAATTGTGGTTCTCGGCGACGGGAGGCTCGGCGGTGGCTGTGGCTAGGCGACACGGCAACTGGCGACATAGGGAAGCTCTGCCGATCGTTGGCAGGGTGCGACGATGGTCGGCGGTGTGTCTCACTGGGCTCGATCCTTCGACGGCTCGACAAGGAAGAGAGAGCAGAGAGAACGAGCGAGAGAGAGAGAGAGAGAGAGAGAGAGAGAGAGAGAGAGAACGAGCGAGAAACGAGAGTGAGAAAGAGAGAGAGAACGAGCAAGAGTGTAAGAGTGAGAGAGAACGAGAGAGACAAGAGTGAGATCGGAGGGAAGAGAGAGAGTGAAAAAAAATCTCATTTTTTTTTTATAAATTTTGGTCAAATGACCCTTTTACCTTGATTAAAAAAAACGAGATTTTACACATATCTTTTTATATATTTGAACTATTGGTAGCTACTAGATAATGATCCAACAGGTAAAAAAGATATCTATAGACAAAAAAACACGTACGTATTGGATATATATATATATATATATATTCATAATCTAATAAGTCTTTTTTAAAGCCATTAAGTCATTGTCTAATGAGTACCGTAATTTGAGAAGTAGAAAACAATAATAACAAATATAAATATTCATTATTTAATATTTTTCTCTCTTCACTTTTTATCATGAAAAGACGTGCATAATAATTTTTAATTGAATAAAACAATATGTATGAATAGTTTAAAAAAATACCTATTATATATGGCTCTCAATCCAATATGTGTCATTTTTTTATCTATATATATTTCTTTTTTAAGTTGTTGGATCATAATCTAACTGTTATCATGATTTGAATAATTGTAAAATAAATACTCATTATTTAATATTTTTCTCTCTCTAATTTTTACCATAAAAAAACGTGTATGATAAATTTTAATTAGACAAAATAATATATTCTTATGGATAAGTAAAAAAAATACCTATAAGATTGGTGCTCTATATATATTTGAGGAATATATATATATATATATATAACTTTATTATGTTTCGTGTAAAATATTTGAATTGACCTAATACTAAGAAAATAATATTAGTATTAGGTCACATTTACGACAACGACGATGACGATGAAGGAAGTGATTATGACCATACTTAAAATCTGTCTTCACACACGATTTTGAGTATCGTTGCTCAAAATCTAGATTTATTTGCATTAATTACTTGGCCCGATCAGGTACAGTAACAATGGAGGCAGCATTGTAAACTCTTTACGTCATCTAGGCTTGACTCACAGAAGAAGAAAGTGTTGTCCGCGTACATAAGATAAGAAATAGTTGGGCCGTTTGGGGCTATGTTGATACCCTTGATCAATCCCATTGATTCTTTCAGGATGATAAGCTTGGAAAGTATCCCACTACACAGATGAAGAGGTGAGGCGAGATAAGGTCTCCTTGACGCAAACCAAGCTGTGAGATAAAGGTAGAGTGAAGGGCTAAGGGCTGCCATTTAGAAGGACGGAGAAGGAAGTCATTGTCACACAGAACATGATCAGCTTACAAAAATGAGATAAGAACCCATTTGCTTCTAGCACCCAGCGCAAGAAATTCCAATCAATCCTGTTGTATACCTTTGACATATCGAGCTTGATCCCTAATAGACCTTTCTTCCCAGTTTTCTTCTTTAGAGCACGCATAACCTCTTTAGCAAGGATAGAGTTTTTTGTTATCCATCTTCCTAAGACAAAAGTATATTGGTGGCGGGATATAAGTTCTAGTAGTATACACCTCATCCTATTACCTAGTAGCTTTGATATCACCCTATAAGCAACATTATATAAGCTAATTAATCTGAAATCATCAAGTTGATAGGCATTCCCTTTATTCGAAATAAGTACTATATAGGTTCGGTTTACTGCCTTTACAAATTTTCCTGTTCTAAAAATCTCCTACATAAATTGAATAACATCATAGCCAATTATATCCCAATAGGAGTTGTAGAACTTACTAGCCATTCAATCTAGACCTAGAGCCTTTAGCGGAATCATTTCCCATATTACTCTTTTGATTTCCTCTGGAGATGGTATTCTTTACACGGTCTCATTTTCCGTATTTGTGATCTCTGGGGCAATAAGCTCCTGTAAGTTCATCTTAGACATTAGAATTAGTTTAGAGCTCCTTGAATTTCTTAATAAAGTATTTACCAATCTCATTTCGACTTCTCAGCCAATTCTCACCGTCTTCAGATACTTCCCAGATGTGATTCTTTCTCCTATAGACGATGGTTGAAGCATGGAAGAACCTATTTTAATCCCTTTTTTCGAGCTACGACTCTCTCGATTTTTGTTTCCAAATTTGTTCTTGTCGTGCCAATATCTCTTTAATTTCCATTTGGATAGCTGCCTCGATGCTCAAATTAACCTGAGTAGGAATACGGTTCTAGACTTGCTCCAGGAGTTGGTTGAGCATACTAAGTCTATCCTGGCAAAAGCCAAACTATTCTCTATTCCACTTTCGAGGGCCTTTCTTGTGTTGCTCTTTTTTTCCATTAGTTGGAAGCTTCTGTACACCTCTACCTAGATATTCTAAGCATTTTCAATGATTGATTGGCAAGCCAGATCTTCGATCCAAGCATCAAGGAATCTAAATGGAGTACGTAACACTTCTCGCTCTATTTGTAAGTCCAGAATCAATGGGGAATGGTCGTATTGATGTATCGGGAGATTCCGAACCCCCGCCTTAGGGAATTAAATCACCCACTGAAGAGGGGATACGACTATATCTAGTTGTTCTTTGATTAAGTGGCTGATATCCCTCCCATTAGTCCACGTGAAATTAGCATCAACATTGCCCAAATTAATAAATTCAGTTTTGAAAATGAAATTCAAAAGTCCTTGGACTTTTTTAGATCTGAAATATCACCTCCAACTTTTTATCTATAGAGATAGCACAATTGAAATCACCTATGCACATCCACATCCATCCCTTCTTATGAACTTCATTAGCAAGATTGTCACAAAAATCTCTTTGAAGGTGGTGATAGGGGTAGCATAAGTAAAGTAGCAGTACCACCCAAGTATGCTTTGAGAATGATTGAAGAAATCCACAATTCTATAAATAGAATAGTAGATCAGATCAAGGTCTACCCCTTGCTTCCACATAAGGCGTAAACCCTCGGAATGGACACCACACTAGCATTAGAGTAGTCAAGCCTACGCTATACCCGGCTCATAGCATTCGAATTCATCAAAGTCGACTCTATTAGAAAAAATTACAATTAGGATCTTCTTATCTCACAAGGGCTCATAGGACCCCAACTGCATGGGGTTGGCCTAAACCCAATAGTTCCAAGATAATATTTTCATGGGGACTTTGGGAGTATGATAAGGCCCGCCTCCTTGACCTCCCTAAAATTTTGGTTAGGGTCATCAAAAAATGTATTGGCACTAAGATAAAGGGATGGGAAGGATTAATAATATATGTATGCATTTTAGTTGTAAGGATGATAATGCTTTCGCTTGGCACTACCAAACACTCTTCATTGTCCTTGGATTGTGGAAAGGATTATTATCGTCCTTCTTTGGTGCTTCCTATTATAATCTGAAATTTAAGTGCAAGGAGAGTCTCTTCACTACATATCTTTTTCCTTTTCTTATTGCTACCAAGGCCATCAGGCCCATAAGAGGTGGAGCTAAGCGACTTACATTTAAGGCATTTGATATATTCTTGAAAAATTATAGGGATTAGGAGTCTTTTGCCTCTGTTTTACTTTTCTAATAGTATTTTTCAGAATTACATCTAGGAGAACAAATTTGCATATCTAATAGATTTTAGAGAGAGAAAAATACTTATTCTGAAAATACCATTATGTCACTTTATGCTTTTTGGGTGAGTATTTCCCTCTTCTTTCCCATTTTCACCCAAATTTTCTCTCCCAGACTAGAGCTCCTATCATTACTTTCTTTTCTCTTTTTTTTAAAATGCGAGTTTTTTTTCTTTTGTTTTCAAGCTAATATTTTTTTCATTCCTCTAAATGTTGTGCTCGTTCTATCTCTCTTTCAAACTCAGATCTCTTATGTCATAAATTTGTGACATATTTACAATATATTTTCATGTGCTAATGATATTGTGATTGCTATAAATCAGAATATGTGTGATCATTTGTCACAATTTTTGTGACTCAAGATTATAATATATTTTATATCATTACCAATATTGTGAGATCATATTATCGTAGTTTGTATAATCTTGACATATTATCGTGATTTGTGATTCCCAGTCATAAAATTTGTGTCAACTTTACAAAAAGAAAATAAGTATTCCTATTGGTCAATATTGGCTTAGTAACATTTGTCTAATATAAATCTAATTTTATAAGAAAAATCATGTAACATAATAAGCATGATAGGCATAATTTTGTGTTATGTAACTTGATTTGTAACTGTTAGTCACAAATTTCGTGTATATTTTATAAAAACAAAATAAAAATTTATATTAGATAACAAATTCAATAGCTATATATATATATACATGATATCAACAATCACATAATTCATGATAGTCATAATTTTATATCAAATAACTATGATTTGTGACTACTAGTCACATAATTTGTGTTTATCTTATAAAAATTATCATAATTTTTCCTATAATTTAAAATCACAATTTGTGACAATCCAAAACATATAAAATTATCATTGTTACAAATTAATCTAACACACACAAAAATCAGTCCCAAAACCTAGAGTAAAAGAAAAAACAATTCAGCCCCAAAATCCATTAGACACACATACAATTAAGTCCAAAATCATTCCAAAAATACACAACTTTATGCAATCCTATCCCTAACCCGAATTTAACTTTTCAGATCCTTCATAACTCATTCATGGTCTTCGTTGGAAGCTGACTCACTCGCCACCAACTCATTAGTTGTTAATTGGTTATTTCTATAGAGTGTGTGTGTGTGGCAAGTATAGTAAGTATAGCTTTAGGTGCGGCTGAGTTTAGCATAAGATCAATCATGTAGGTGCAGAGGAAGAATAGTTCGTGGTGACCAAGTAAGATTATGCGGCATGAAGAGCTTTCAGCTTCGCATCTCGTCTCATCTCGCTCAGGGACTCTAGTCAAGCTCCTCGGCAGGAAAGATGCTAGTGTGTATGTCTGTCTCTCTCTTTTTTTTTTCTCTAAGTATTGGTGCGATTCTTACCAGCTGTCCACATGTCTCTGAACTGCTGATATTGTATCTATCAACTATCCACGTATCCATACTATCCCAGAGTATTTTTAACTTCAAGTCGGGTCAGAGAGGTAGGGGTGGCCACCTACAAAAACTCTCTAATACTTAAGTCAGCTGTTTATCCCTAAGGTTTTGTAGCAAAGATTAAGTTTTTCTTTGTATATGTCTATCTGTATATCTCCCCTCCTAAAGGGGGGAAACAAGGCTTATATATATAATCCTGGAACTGGGAGTTTTTTAGCTCTCAATCTCAAGATCAAGTACCTTTTTTCATCATGACTTACTCAAGAAATCACGGGCCGTGGTTACCGTGACTTTCCTTGCATCGTCGTGGCCTACTTTCCCCTGTCTCCTACAACTCGAGCCTGTCGAGGGTGAGACTTTGACAAACCGCCGTTCTGTCAGGACAATTTGTCCAATGTGCGCACCTAACTAGGATCGCATTAAATACTTTGTCTGGGTCTGGAGCAGTGAGTTGCCTCTCATGGTCTTCTGGCAGAAGACCCTCGAGGCTTTTGACCCCTAGTTGTCGAGGTAAGAGTTAGACTGGGCTGAACCCGTCCAGGGTTTGGGATGGATTCGGCCCTGGCCTCGGACAGCCTATGGGCCTATGCAGTATGACGTGCAACTCGTGTGGATTTTAAACGGTTACTTTGGACACATGTCGGATGGTGTACCCCCCCTGTGACCTGTTCTACCACTTAATCGTCCACATGGTATATGATCTAGGAACGGGCCACACAACTACTCCCATTTCCCTATTTTATGGATTTGCATCCATCAAGTGGGGAAATCGTGTCTCTAGTCCTCCAATTTGAAGGGTACACGTGGCCACTCACCGTTATTTCTCCCTAATTACTGACGTTGGTACATGCCATCCCGTGTCACAATTTTTCAAATTTTTGAAATTCTAGTGCTTCCATCTTCCTTGCACTATTCTCCTCTAGGGAAAACTCTTCGACTCCCCCTCTATAAAAGTCGCGCTTGTACCCATTTCTTACTTTACCAAAATCCCCAAGTATTTCAGCTTTCTTAAATCTTAGGGTTTCCACACTTCCCCTTTTTCAGAACCTTTCGTTTTCTTCGATCGCATCTAAAACAATGGCTCCGAACCAGAGTCAGAAACTTTACTCTATCGCGGATCCCAAATTAGGCTCGTTAAGGAGGAAGCTTTACTTCCCTGGCGGAGTTACTTTAGAAAGGGTTGAGGGTCTGACGGACTGGTACCTTCACCCCTCTGCCCCCGAAGGCTCCATCGTCCTAGGGAGGAGGTACCTGGAATAGCTGTGGTTTCCCTTTCCTCCCCTGGTCCACCAGTTCTTTAACCTTATAAGGATTCACCTGATGTAGCTGAATGCCAATAGGGTCATGATCCTGATGGGGCTTTCTGCCCTGTCAATCCTCCTCAACATGCATATCGACTTGGAGGTGGTCTTTTATGCCTACAAGCTCATTCTCATTCCCAAAAAGAGCTCTTACTCTACTTTCTACCTCCAGCCACTCTTGAGGTGCCACGTTTTTTGGGGCTTGCTGAGGTCGGACAAATAATGGGATTCCCACTCCAGGTTGTACGCCATCGGAGGGGCATGGTGCTCTCCCTAGGTGAATGGAGAGCGTTTCCAAATTCTCCCATTTTTTCTGCAAAGTAAGTACTGAGTCGTAGGTTTTGGGTCTGCGTGTACTTCGTCCGTTTTTACTAACGATGTTTTGCTTTGCGCAGCCTCTATGGAGGAAAGCAGGTTCGAACCGCGGCTATCGGCGGGACGGCTCAAGGAGCTGGAGAGGGTCGTCATTTTTGGGTCCTCTAGGGATTGCCGACATATCCAAGTCGTTCTGCATCCCTAGGTGATGAATATGATGCCAAGGATGGTCTCATATTTACTCTTCCCACTGGACATGTGGGTCATCACCAAACACCTCTGGAGTAAGCTTGACGCCTCGGCCCTGAACCGATTCTGTCCAAACGAACAGAGTTATCTCGCTATGGTGGGCCGTCAGATCACGGCCTCGAGCCAGCTGGCAGATCCCCATGACCTGGTGGTGCTAACCAATCACGACCTTGAGGAGGCAGTGAAGCTTGTGACTGACAAGTGCATCAGGCTCCGTCAAGAGGAAAATGCTGCCCCCAAGTGGGTTAGGGGTGAGTTCATCTGGTGCCCGAGGGTCCCATCGATGAGGTCAAGGTTGCGTTCTAATCATATTGCTTGCTCTTACAGGTTTAGATGCAGGCCCTTCGGTTGACCCTTCCCCGGCCAAGGGGAATGTCGTTGCATGCAGAGCCCGATCCAAGGCCCCCGCTGGTCGGTGCCTGGGGGTGTCCTCTGAGGATGAGGCTGGGGCACAGGGAGTTATCACCCCAAGAACAGGCTCAGACGATGACCTGGAGGATCTGTTCACATCCGGGGGTGAAACAATCGTGGTGCCTCCCGAGGCGGGCGGGCTCGCGATTCAGGAGGCGCCGGCCATAAAGATCATGTATGGCAAAAGGGCACCTTCGAGCCTGCCTGGGGTGTCCTCTGCACTGACTTCCTCTGCCCCCAGCTCTGGTTCAAAGGCAGGCACGGGGTTTGGTGCTACCCGCTCCCATGGGGAGATTGCTGAGCTCAGCAGAAGGGCTCTGAGGCTGAAGTCTCAACTCTCTTCTCCTCTCCTGGTCTCCACGAAGTGGGATCGCAAACCTGATTCGTCCAAGAGGAGAGAAAGCCCGGCCGGGAAGAGAGACAGAGCTGCCCCTTCTTCTGACAGCGACGATGATGGGGCTAGCCCGACCCTCATGAGAATGAGGAGGTCTATGCGAGGCGGCCCGTCTAAGGATGCTGGTCAAGACAAGAACGAAAAATTACAGCCAGGTGGGTCTCCGAGGGTGGCGGTGGCCGAAGCTGTCGAAGTGGCAGCAATCACTGCGGCTTCTTCTGCTGAGGGCATGCCACCTTCAGTTGTTACCGAGGGTGCGCCTAGCAACACCCTACTTTCCACTGCCCCTACCTTCGCCACTCCGAGAGCGTCGGGAGAAACTACTGGAGTGCACTCGATGGGGGGTGAAGGTGTCCTCGCGACCAGCGGGGTGGAGTCGCGTTCCTTAGATGTGGATAATGCCCAGGGAGAGGGATATGTGAGCTAGAGGTGCTTTCCCTGGAGAACGTAGAGCTCATCACTGGCTGCAGCCTTGCGCAGGTTTAGCTCGTCTGGCTATCATCTCCATGTTTTTTTGGCGTCTTTGCTGAACACTGACCTCCTTTCTTATATTCTACAGCTAGCCGTTGTCCAGTCCTTCTATTCTCCTTGTGTCGGCCAGCTGAACGCCCGTGCCACTCGGCCGCCCTTGCTATGTTGAGAACGGATTTCGACCAGTACCAGAGCCTGGACGAGGCCAGGGTCAGCAGCATGGTGGCCCACGCTCTGAGCATCGAGAGGGCCAGGCATGAGGAGCTGGTCACCAAGCTGGCCGAGGCAGAGACCGCCAGGCTGGCTCAAGCCAAAGCTGCCAGGCTGACCCATACCTACCTCAAGATCAAGGAGCAGAAGCTGCAGAACACAGGGGCAGAGATGGGTCTAGCTTTCATTGCTCGTGATAGAACCATCGACGAGGCTAAAGAAGTAAGGAAATCTGAGGCAAAAGCCAAGCTTGAGGCCCATTCCTTGCAGTGCAGGCTCGACCGGTCAACGAGTTAATCCGACATCTCTACTTGGATCACAAAAAATTGATGGAGGCTCATGTCGAGTTATCTCGAAAGCGTGGCGAAGATCTCGTCGATATTAACACTCTTTTGATTGACTTATCACAGCGACAAGTGGAGCTGAGGCTAGCGGCGCTGAGAGATAGGCTAGTAGACTCAGAAAAGCTAAAGACAAGATACCAGAGGCAGGTGGATATCCTTTCTATAGAGAGCTACAGGTCTGGCTGGGAGAACAGGGAATTCGAGGGCCACGCAGAGGTGGTAATGCGCCAGACCAGTTCGATGAGCAGAAAGACGTCGAGAGAGAACATTATTCCATCAGGTACTACATGCAGCAATTAAGGGACGAGATTAATATCGTGTACCCTGCTGATGTGTTGAAGATGCTTAACGAAGAAAAAGATGGGCCCTCTACATCTGCTTCTGTCGCCTGGGAGATTGTCCTCACCCCCGGTTCGCCAAAACAAGCCACGAAAGTCCCTAGGGGTTAGCCTGGCAATGGCGCCTTGACAGGCGGAGGGTCAAGTGCGGTCGTCTTGTCAAGCGATGATTCCAACCCCAGTATATTGTTCTCTATTGCAGCTGGTCTAAGCGTTAAAGCCAGCGTCGCTTCCCTTTCCGTAGATAATTAGGGCCTCTCGCTCTTTTGTACATTTGTAAAGTACTGACCGCTCCGTGTAGAGTTGACCCCTGTTGCAAGCACCTGTTTAAATGATAAAACAATGTATTTTTCTCATGCTTATTCTGTGTTTTTTTTTTTTTATTGCCTGCATCCGTGGTCAGGGTCGGACATCATATACGATGCCATTCCTTTGTCGGTGGTCCACCTAACTTCTGGGTCTGGCCCAATCGTATATGATGCAGAGTTATTAGCAAATTCTCCCTATGCTATGACCGATAAGGTTAGCTCTGGAGATCGGGACATGAGTTCCGGCCCGTCCAGCTTTGAGAATGTATAACTTATGTTATGACTTATCTTAGCAGAATATGATCCACGCGTATGGTTGGACTTCTCTGACCCTAATGGGAACATGCCAGGAACCAGCTCCAGGGATTGGTCGACAACTGTTTGCACTCGTCACTGCAGAGGAAAAGGCCTAGGCTTAGCTCTCTCTGAGAGCGAACAGGGCCTTACCACTCTGATGTGTCCTTGCAAATCTGCCCAAGACCTACTTCTTACAAATAGAGACACTGGGTCCGTGTCTGTATCGACCATGCATCCTATAATTCAAGCAATAATAAACAAAATTCGGTTTTAACTTCTGCCTTCGTTCTTGGTCTAATCTAGGCCTACTTCTAACGGGTAGGCCTTGGCTCTGTTCACTTTCAGTACGTGCATAGCTAAAGTGCTCTCTGGGGAGGTTCTACTTCCAACGGGTAGACCCTGGCCCCATTTACCTTTGGCTTATGCATAGCTAAGGTGCTACCTTGGGAGGGTCTATTCCCAATAGGTAGGCCCTGGCCCCATTTACTTTTGGCTCATGCTTAGCTTAGGTGCTATCTGGGGAGGGTCTTATCGCTCAATTCTCCCCCATCCTGCAGGTATTCCTTGAGGGTCGGTGGCAAGTTTTTGCTGTGTGGCCTGTTGCCCTTCATACATCCTCTCGGGTCATCGACAAGAGACGTGATCTCCGCGATATGATTTTGGATGAGGTCCGCTGGCAAACATATTATTGCGCAGCTCAATTCTCTTCGTACGTTTTCTCGTGCCATCGGCAATCATTTTATTGCACGATATGAATCCCATAGTATGATCTTTATCGAGGTCTGCTGGCAAGCATTCTATTGCGCAGGTCTACTCCTCTTCGAATGTTTTCTCGGGCCATCGGCAAGCATTTTATTGCGCGATGTGATTCCCATAGTATGATCTTTATCAAGGTCTACTGGCAAGCATTTTATTGCGCAGCTCAATCCTCTTCGTATGTTTTCTTGGGCCATCGGCAAGTATTTTATTGCGCGATGTGATTTCCATAGTACGATCTTTGTCGAGGTCTACTGGCAAGCATTTTATTGTGCAGCTCAATCCTCTTCGTACATTTCTCAGGCCATCGGCAAGTATTTTATTACGCGATGTGATTCCCATAGTACAATCTTTGTCGAGGTCTGCTGGCAAGCATTTTATTGCGCAGCTCAATCCTCTTCGTACGTTTTCTCGGGCCATAGGCAAGTATTTTATTGCGCAATGTGATTCCTGTAGTACGATCTTTGTTTGCGCGAATAGTCCGTGGGATCTAGCACTTGGAGCAGACCCTTTTTCATAGCAATCTAAAGCATAAGTCCATGGAGCGGAAACCCTGACCTGTTTTGGAATTAAGCTATTTAATAATACAAGCATTTACATGTGTCTCATAGCATTTACACGCATCTCACACGTGATACTTTTTCAAGTGTTGGGCATTCCACGTGTTTGGTAGACTCTTCCCGATCTTGAGTTCTTTCAGGGCGTACGCACCATTGTCAAGCGCCTTGATCACCTCGTAGGGCCCGACCCAGTTAGAGTCCAGCTTCGATTCCTGTCCTAACCCTCAAGACCTAGTTTTCAGCGTTAAATCGACGAGAGCTAACCTTCTTCACGTGGTAAGACCTGGTCTGCTGGTGATACGAAGCCAGATAGACCAGGGCTATGTTCCTTGTTTCTTCCAGAAGCTCTGTGTTGTGGCTTAGTTGTTGCTCGTTCAGTGAGGTATCTCTTACCACTTTGGAGCGAAGGGTCGGGAGGCCAATCTCAGTCGGGATCATAGCCTCCGATGCGTAGACCATGGCGAATGGTGTTCTTCCCGTTGATCTCTGCTATGTGGTTCGATAGGCCCACACGACGGCCAGTAGCTCTTCTAACCACCTTCCTTTAGCCTCCTACAAGTTCTTTTTTATATTGCTGAATATGGCCTTGTTCTTTGCCTCTGCTTGGCCATTCCCCTAAGGGTAGTTTACGGATGAGAAGCTAAGCCTTCTATCATACAACTCATATAGCTCCTTTAGCTTAGCATTCTGGAACTGCGTGCTATGATCGGCGTGTATCTCTTTCGGGATTTCGTATCGACAGATTATATTTTTCCAAATGAAGTTAATCGTGTCTGCCTTATTGACGGTCACGTAGGCTTCAGCTTTTACCCATTTAGTGAAATAATCGGTGGCCAGCATGACATACCTTATTCCCCTTGGACTTCTGAAGAGCTCTCCAATGATGTCCATACCCCATTTAGTGAAGGGCCAAGGAGTTATATTCGAATGGAGTTCCTCCGTGGGCTGGCGCTTCATAGGAGCGAACCTCTGGCACTTGTCACATTTCTTGACAAACTGGGCCGCCTCGGTCATCATGTATGGCCAGAAGTACCCGGCAGTCAAGGCCTTATGGGCGAGGCTACGCCCGCCAGAGTGGTTGCCACACGCTTCCTCGTGGATTTCCTCTATTAGCTACTGCGCCTCGATGGGACCTATGCACCTCAGCATTGGTCTCATCGTTGATCTCCTATACAGTCGGCCCGCCACCATCGAATATCGAGCAACTGTCAGTCTGATCAACCTCACTTTTTGGGGGTCTACGGGCAGGTTTCCTGACACCAGATATTGGATGATGGGTCTCATCCAGCCCTCGTCTTCAGAGTCAGTTGCAAACACATGGCGTGCAGGGGTCTCCAAGGGGCCTCTTCTGTTTTCACCCTCTGGCAGAATCTCCGTATGTTCAATCGTCCCCCTGATTCTTTTAGCTAATTCATCGGCTTTTTGATTCATCTCCCTGGGTATTTGTCCGATATCAAAACTGCCAAAGCGAGCCTTCGCCCCCATTACCCTAGAGAAGTACCTATGTAATCTTGGCTCTTTTACTTCAAAGTCTCCCCTGACCTGACCCACGATCAGCTGCGAGTTAGTCTTTACTGCGATGTTCTCTACTCTGAAGTGCAAAGCTAGCTTAAGGCCTTGCAGCAGCACCTCGTACTCTGCCTCATTGTTCGTTGCCTAAAATCCGAGCCTCAAAACTTTCTTTACCCTGAGTCCTGCTAGGTCTGCAGGACTATTCCGATACTTGACCCCGAGGCATTCGTGGATCTGTCGGTGTAGAGGGTCCAGGCTAAAGGGATGTGAGACGGAGACATCTGAAGCGGGTCATGTGGCTCACCGAAGGATTGGATTTCTACAAGGAAGTCCGCCATGACTTACCCTTTCTTCGCTACTCGAGGTCGATACTCGATGTCGATACTCGATGTCGTATATCTCCAACTCGATGGCCTACTTAGTTAGTCATCCCGATAGGTCTGGCTTGGCCAAGATTTGTTGGATGGGGAAATCTGTATACACCGTAACCGAGTGTGCCTCGAAGTATTGCCTGAGTCTTTTCATAGCATTGACCAAAGCCAGGACCAGTTTCTCTACCATACTATATCGCGTCTCGATGTCCAAGAGTATGCGGCTCGTGTAAAACACTGGCTTCTGCTTGCTGTCTTCCTTGACAAACAGTACGGTACTGATCGCTACTTCAGACACTGCCAAATAAGCGTATAGGCGCTGCCCCTCTACCGAGAAAGCCAAGATAGGCGGATGACTTAAGTACAGCTTGAGCTCTGTCAGTGTCTTGTCCTATTCCTCCCCTAAGACGACAGTAGAGCTTTTCTTTATGCACTGGAAGAAAGGCTTACATCGATCAGACATTTTGGAGACAAACCGGTTGAGAGCGGCTATCTTCTTGGCTAGGCGTTGGACCTCCCGAATGGTTGAGGGACATTGCACATCCGCGATTGAGGACAACTGGGTCAGGTTGGCCTCAATGCCCCTTCTACTCATGATGTGCCCCAGGAACTGGCCAGAGGACACCCCAAACGTGCATTTCTTGGGGTTCAGATACATCCAGTATTGCCTTAGGATTCGGAAATATTCATCCAGATATCCCAGATGGTCCAAAGCTCCTTTGCTCTTTACGACTATGTCATCGATATAGACTTCCATCATCCTCCCTAACAGCCTGACGAACATTTTATTCATAAGTCTCAGGTAGGTCGCCCCCGCATTCTTCAAGCCAAAAGGCATGCGTCTATAACAGTACAGACCTCGCTCTGTAATGAATGCCGTGTAGATCTGGTATTCCTCGTATAGAGGGATCTGGTTGTATCCAGAGTAAGCATCTAGGAAGCTTATCCTGTCGAAACTAGCCATCGCATCGACCATTTGGTCGATCCTCGGTAGGGAAAAGCTGTCCTTCGGGCAAGCCTTGTTCAGGTTGATGAAGTCTATACAAGTACGGTCATTGCTGTTTTTCTTCTTCACCATCACCAGGTTAGAGACCCAGTACTGGTATACGCATTCTATGATCAGGCCTTTCTCCAGTAGCTTCTCCACCTCCTTATTGATTGCTCTATTTTTCTCCGGCGTGAACCTTCGGGGCCTCTGCCTGACCGGAGGAAAATTGGGTTCTGCATTCAATCAGTGACAGGCATGTGCGGAGTCTATCCCAGGCATGTCGTCATAGGACCACGCGAAGACGTCTTCATTCTGCCTAAGGAACCCCAACAGTCCGATTAAGACTACCTTCGCTGGTTCTACCTCTTTCAAAGGGACCGCTACCAGCTCCTCAATCGTGGATTCTGGCCCGTCGGACTCCTATTCGATCCGCTTCATGTACGCTGGCAGGCGGTCCTTTGATTGCTATCTGTCTCCCGTCGAGGCGCTCGTGCTCGTATCGTGTCCCCTCAGGCCGGTTGAAAAATATTTTCTCATGGAGGCCTGGTCTCCTTTAATGTCTATCGTGTAAGTACCATCCTTTTATAGACATCTTAAGACCTGGTGGAGGGTGGAGGTGACCCCATGCATGGCGTGGGTCCACCCTCTCCACATGATGACGTTGAAGGAGGACTGGCAGTCGATGACGATGAAGTCCACATCCAGGCACCTTTTTGCAGCACAAACCTTCAGAGTCACGACGCCCAAGGGGCTGACCCTAGTACTATTGAAGATGAACAGTGGCTGACAAGTCGGCCTGAGCGCATTTCGATTCAGGCCCATGCTCTCAAATGTGCTAAAGAACAGGATGTCGACGCTGCTTTCGCCATCGATTAGGACCCTTCCGACCAATGTAGAGTCGATCTGTAGACTAGTCACCAAGGGGTTGTCATGAGGCAGGCGCACCATGGTCAAGTCTTGCTGGGTGAAGGCAATGGGGCCGGCTGAGGCATAGCTTTCTCCCGTCATCATATGGTTCACAGAATGGCCCATCCCTCTCAGGCACTTCACCCTTTCTTCGATCCTTTTTTGTCATTTTTCCTTCTCCTCCTGACCCTAGGTCAGCTCTGGTCTACCTATGATTGTCGGCACTATCCTCAGAGCCTGTTCTCCTGACCTGGAGGCTTGGGTCTGCTTTCCCTTTTCGGGTCTGGCGGCGTCCTCCTTTGATTGGCTTCCACCTGTCTTCACGTACTGCTTCAACTTTCTGGCTTAGATCGCCATCATAACCTGCACATAAAGGCTACAACAGTTGATGGTATCATGCCCGTGATCTTTGTGAAATTGGCAGTACCTGCTTCTGTTCTTCATATGCTCAGGAACACCGGACTTGGGCCAGTCCTTAAAAATGCCCATGTCTCTATTTTGGAGGTAGATCACGTCGATCGGCGTGTTGAGCACGTATTTTGGCAGATGGTCCTTAAACTTCTTCCTCTTCTTGCCGCTTTCTTGACCGCCTTGGGCTGGGGCTTTCTACTTCGGAGATGGCCTGTAACGCCCCCTTTATCCTAGTAAAATTTTATTAACTTTCTATTTACAAGGCGTTACTTTTGGAAGATAATCCTATAATTATTTTTCCAAAATACAGGCCAATTCGAACTTTTTATTTTCTTTAAAACTCTATGGATAGGTGACTTTACTTCCATACATGATCAGTATATACATATATTACATAATGAAACATATTAAATAGGTACGAAAAAAAATGAATTAAAAATAACTTCATTGAGAGACTGCAAAACATCCCAAAATACACAAACTAGCCTCCCCACCCCCCAACAAGTGGTCAAAATATCCATATATACAACACCAAGGTTGGGCCTCTACTTCAACTCACAAGCTCATGCTATCATCTCAATCATTACCTGCAACACAAGACTATAATGAGCTATAGCTCAGTAAGTAAAGTAATGGATGACATATTGCTCAATGACATGAATTAAATACATGATCGTGCTTGCTTAAATGTTTTGGTATAAATGATTTTCTTTAGACCCTTCCCTGTCTTGTGCCCACTGTCCAGTTCAGCACTGTGCCTGCAGG